>CM022704.1:48567515-48805015 GCA_012295165.1 Asparagus setaceus | reverse complement strand
ATATAATATAGTTTTGAAGCTACCTTAGATTGAATCTTAGATGCCACATTATTAACACTTTTTCATATATATATATATATATATATATATATATATATATATATATATATAATAATAATAATAATTATTATTATTATTATTTTGAAAGAATGCTGAAGCTGAGAGTTTTTTCCTTTTAGCTCAGACAGGTGTTGTCAAGATTACACACGTCTAAATATCGCTGTTTTGGGCACTATTTTGGGGCATCATGGATGGACGAAGAAATTGTTGTCTCAAGCAATTTGGGAGTCTGTCAGTAATTGATTTATTAATAAATCCACAACAATTTTCCCTCAGAAAAAATAAATAAATAAATATATATATATATATATATATATATATATATATATATATATATATATATATATATATATATATATATATATATATATATATATATATATATATATATATATATATATATATATATATATATGAACTTAAGTTCATAATGAATAGTGGTGCACCAACTTTTCTAACCACTCATCTTGCTTTGGGATCCGTGAAAGATATAAAGCTACTTTGAGATTTGTGCATCACAAATCTCAATGAAACATATAAATCAAAATGAATGGAATGGGTCGAGTAATTTGATAGCATATAATATAGTTTTGAAGGCTACCTTAGATTGAATCTTAGATGCTACCTTATTAACACTTTTTCATATATATATATATTGTATTATTCAACTACAAGTTTTACAATCACTTGAATATATATATATATTGTTTGTATTATTCAACTACAAGTTTTACAATCACTTGAATATATATATTGTTTGTATTATTCAACTACAAGTTTTACAATCACTTGAATATATATATTGTTTGTATTATTCAACTACAAGTTTTACAATCACTTGAATATATATATATATAATATATATATATATATATATATATATATATATATATATATATATATATATATATATATATATATATATATATATATATATATATATATATATATATATATATATATTGTTTGTATTATTCAACTACAAGTTTTACAATCACTTGAATATATATATTGTATTATTCAACTACAAGTTTTACAATCACTTGAATATATATATATATATATATATATATATATATATATATATATATATATATATATATATATATATATATATATATATATATATATATATATATATATATATATATATATATATATATATATATATATATATTATTATTATTTTGAAAGAATGCTGAAGCTGAGAGTTTTTCCTTTTAGCTCAGACAGGTGTTGTCAAGATTACACGTCTAAATATCGCTGTTTTGGGCACTATTTTGGGGGATCATGGATGGACGAAGAAATTGTTGTCTCAAGCAATTTGGGAGTCTGTCAGTAATTGATTTATTAATAAATCCACAACAATTTTCCCTCAGAAAAAATAAATAAATATATATATATATATATATATATATATATATATATATATATATATATATATATATTGTTTGTATTATTCAACTACAAGTTTTACAATCACTTGATGCATGAGTAACTACAATCCAATATGACTACTTTTTGTTTGTATACAATCCAAAACATATAAATCAAAATGAATGGAATGGATCGAGTAATTTGATAGCATATAATATAGTTTTGAAGCTACCTTAGATTGAATCTTAGATGCCACATTATTAACACTTTTTCATATATATATATATATATATATATATATATATATATATATATATATATAATAATAATAATAATTATTATTATTATTATTTTGAAAGAATGCTGAAGCTGAGAGTTTTTCCTTTTAGCTCAGACAGGTGTTGTCAAGATTACACACGTCTAAATATCGCTGTTTTGGGCACTATTTTGGGGCATCATGGATGGACGAAGAAATTGTTGTCTCAAGCAATTTGGGAGTCTGTCAGTAACTGATTTATTAATAAATCCACAACAATTTTCCCTCAGAAAAAATAAATAAATCCACTACTATGTATACACATCTTGTTATTAGAAACAAAATATTATTTATTAATAAATCCAGAATAATGTATATGCATCTTGCAATTACAAACAAAATATTAGTTATCAGTAAATCCACATCAATGTATATTCATCTTGCAACTAAAACCATCAATGTATATATATACTAAAAGGTAATCCAATCCTTGTAAAAAGAATTTCCCATAATCTCACTATACAAAACTTCTGCATTTTGAGCTGCAGGACAAATAAAAGAGAGAACAATGAAGCAGTAGCGGTATGATAACATCATCAATGCATATCTTGAAACAATATATGCTGATTAATATTCAACGGGATTTGTAGGACCAAATAATAATTCCAAGCAAAAGGTTGAGCCACATATAGATCTTCCCTTGCCTCCAACTTTATCCAAATCGTGAACTGACAACTGTTCAAAACATTTATGTTTAGAAATTAGAAAGAAACACTCCATCAAAATAAAAAAAAAAAAAGAAAAAGAAAAAGAAACACATGAAATATGATTTTTCATGCAGTTGATGCCTCGTAAAATTCTTACCAGAAATGCACTGATTCCATGTAATTCTACTTGTAGTTATTGAGTCTTAGAGTGTGTTTGGCTATTTTGTAAAATTATTGGGGTGAGCACACTTCGATTTTGTGTTGTTCTTGTTTGTCAAATTTTGGTAGGCCACATTTTTAAGCCAAATAGTGATACTAAACTTGTTTTCATTTGGATAGGGAAATTTGGTCCGAAATGAAACTTTTTATAAAAGCTAGTAGGGGCCTTGGATTTTGCAATAAAATTCTGACCCTTATAGTTTTCTGCTGAGTGGTTTAAGTTAAAATGTTTAATTGGGAAACTTAATAAAAGATTTAAGGGAAAAATTAAACACTACTTTTTGTTAGAGTTATCAAGTAACCAGTAACCATCTTTTCTGGTTTTGTGAGATGTAAAAGTATTCAATAATCATTAGAAGTAGTACTATTCTCAAACCTTATAATAAAATGAAAGCAATGGGTTTTAAGTTAGGCTTATTAACACTTGGTTATCTTGTAGTTTACCCTACTTTGCACTTATATACCTTCATTTGTTTTTGGCAGCACTTATATGCCTCTAAGCTTTTAAAATTGACATGTTGGTACCTTCTGTATATAAATGAGAGAATATTCCTCTAAATATTCCCATATGACATACACATGCTAGTTTTAAAACTTTTTAACCCTTAATGTTTATTGATTTGTGCTTTACTACTAAATCTATCACAATTTTATTTTAAAATAAAATTAGGAGAGGTCTTACAAAGAGCTCGAGTAGTTTAACAGTAAATTCAATAAACATTGAGGGTCAAGAAGTTCTAAATTAGCATAGGAATGTCACATGGAATATTCAAGAGAATATTGTCATGTTTGCATAACAGGATGTACACTAGTGGCAATTCTAAAAACTTCAGGGCATATAAAGTGCTACCAAAGTGTAAAGTACGGAAAACTGTAAGGTATTTAAGTGATAATTAGCCTTTGAGTAATATTAAACTTCGCTAGAGGGTAGTTGATATCATCATAAGCATCTTAGACTCTGAAATTCCTATCTCCGCTATAATATCATTACAACATTAAATCCAGTGCTTACTGATAAAAGAAATGACTGGGTGCTAGACTTTCATAGGAAAAAAAGGGAAAATTGCTTCGGGGCCCTCAGCTTTAAGAATTTGAGCTTCAAAGACCCTTTGACCAATTCAATAGCCAAAAAATTCCTACTTTTTGAAAATCTTGCTACTAAGTTCTTTTTGTACATTTTCATATGAAAAACCATGTGCATTTTTTTTACAATCCCTAAAACACCCCAACCTCAACCATTCATCTCTCTTCTCTTCCTCATGAACTCGTGAATATGTCTCCTTCTCCATCTCCTCAACCATTATCTATACTTCCATCACCTCCGCCCTTGCATCATCCTTCTCCTTCTCCTCCTTTCTCAACCACTATTTGTTCCGCTGCCACAATCTATCCTCCGCCGTTTCTCCTCTTCTCTCAACCATTTGTCCCCCTTCTGCCTCCCCAACCGCATCCTTCCAACGCTATCTCCTTTGGCCAAAAATGTCATCGGCCAAACTCATGCCCGAAGTTTACAAATAGAGGTTCAAGTTAACGACTAAAGTTAACAAATAACTTTAGTTCTTAACGAATAAAGTTAACACTTAATGAATAAAATTAACTCGTAAGTCGAGTGTTAACTTTATTTATTAACTTTAGTCGTTAACTTTATTCAAAAACTTTAGTTATTAAGTGTTAGCTTTAACTGTTATGTGCTAACTTCGTGTGTATTTCGGATATATGACATTTTGGCTAAAGGATACGGCTTTGGAAGGATGCAGTGGCAGTTAAGGAATGAGAAGGAATAGGGGAAACGATGAAGGAGAGGTATTGATGACAAAAAGATAATGGTTTGAGAAAGAAGGAGAAAGAGGATGGTTTGAGAAAGGAGGAGAAAGAGGATGCAATGGCAGAGGTCCAGAGGTGATTGGAGAAGAGATAATGGTTTATGGAAGGAGGAGAAATGATTCATCGGTTCTTGGGAGAAAGAGGACAAACGAGAGGTTAAGGGTAAGGGTATTATAGGGATACTAAAAAAGTACTCTTTTTTTTATCAAAAGGTACAAAAAGGGCTTAGAAGCAAGTTTTTAAAAGTAGAGGCTTTTTGGTTGTTGACTCGATCAATGGGGCTTTGGAAGTCAAATTCGTAACCCCCCCACCACCCCACACACACACACACCAAAAAAAAAAAACCTAAAAAAAGGTACCTGTAACAAGCTATTCTCAATGAAGGCTGTGTTAAAGCATGTATAAAAGAGACGCCCACCGAACATCTTTTCGTAGAAAATAACTCGCAAATCTCCAGCCACCTATAAAGAAGGATTAAACTTATGAACTCACAAAAAAAAAAAGTATCCACTTTGCAAGATAAGCAGGAATAGTATAAATCATACTTGTAAAGGATTTTCAAAATAGTAGTCTAGACAAGTCTTCTGGTAAATGGATGATCGCTCTGTATCCATTTGCACAAGAAATCGTGTTGTCTCTCGTCCATCGTTACTTTGATCACTATCATTGTCAATGCACGACACGTAATACCTTGGGCTATCCATTATTTGACATGCTTGCTTCACTTGTCTACAACAACCTTTAGCTGCTTCTATTGATGGATGGTAAAGTTGATCAGGAACCTAGATGAAGTGGCAAACAAGTTTGATGATTGAAAAATAATAAAAGATCCTGAACAAAATCAACACTCAAAATGATTTTTCTTAATAAGTATTAGACATAAAGCAAAGTTCTCATTGACAGGCATAGAAAATTGTTTGATTCATTGTTATCATTTATGTTTGTTCCCACAAAAAAGAGGACAAGCTAAACATAATTTCATAATGAGGCTCCATGAAAAATAACAAAGATTAAGAAAAGTAGCCCAATGACTTAGTTTCAAATATTTGAATATCTATCTTTCACAAAAAGACAGACGACCTTGAGAAAAATAAAGTTCCCATAACGTACTGAGAAAATATATTAGGATATTGTAATTTACAAGATAATAGATTTGGTTACTCAGTTCCCGCATTTCTATAATGGTTTGAGAGATTTAATTTCAGATGGTATCAGAGCAACCTAGGTTCGAATCTTGTTGGCCACAAATTTAATGTGGATTTTTAAAAAATTATTACCGCTACATGAGTCCATGTTTCAGCTCATAAAAAAGGCGCTCAAACTGCGGGGGCATGTTAGAATATAAAACTATAATCCTCAACCCTCATCATAACTTCAAAGTTTTGGTATAATAGTTAGAAGGACTTTCACATGGTATCATAGCCGACCCTGGTTCGAATATTGCTGGGCACGAATTTAATGTCAATTAAAAAAAATTATCACCACTACATGAGTCCAGGTTTCAGCCCATAAAAAAGGACGTTTAACCTGCGCGGATATGTTAGAATATAAAGAATATAAAACAATAATCCTCAAGCCTTATCATAACTTTAGAGTTTTGGTCTAATGGTTAGAGGGACTTAAGAACACATATATAAAGCCAGCATAACGTTTACAAACACCAGTTTCAAAGTAGCAAGAATTTTTGGGCGAATTGAGAGTCTACGCTGAACAAAAAAGAACATTTTTTAAGGAGCAACTTAACATGTCTATGTAGACCGTAGAGAGAATTTACCTCTTCCACCTCTAAGGATTTGGTTACCACGAAGAAGATTGAGTCAGTATTAACTGTGTCATATAGACGAATTCTCCGCAATTCCCTTGTAGTTGGTTTCGGCAATTCAACAACAGGAGGCCCATCTAGATTTTCCCTTGGGAAACTCAGTATGCTAGACCAATACCCAACATATCGACGTTGACTTGGTATTGAGACCTGAAATTGGCCAAAGATCAGTGTTAATGAAAGAGAGAAAGTAATTCTACAAAACAATAAAGTAAACAAAAAGAACATAAAATCATTACTTTATTCAACAAGATAAAATTAGTATGCATTATAAAAAATGGTATTGAGTTCATTCCATTCAATGCTCTGATTTACCTCTAACAAACTCAGGGAAAAACATAAGTAACAGTTATTGACATACAACTTTGTGATCCCATGGGGCTCCATCACCCATGAATTAATCACATTCACACTCAGGTGTATTACCATTAAGTTTGCTAGATTCATATAGTCTAGATAACTCTACAAGACAAAATTCAGCCACCTTCACCCATACACATTCATGCATAATCACAAATACAAAGAAGACAATCAGACAAACGAGACTTACTTTCATATCAAATAAAATTATTTTTCCTTAAAAATTAAATGTCCATAAGATTATATTATGGGGTTAGATATGTTCTCATGTTGATTTGTGATAGTTGAGGCATGCAGTGACAATTTACTCATTACAAATGATTGAGCATTTCAGTTCCAAAATATCTCGATAAGTTGCAGAAGTTCACTGTGCCTAAGGAAGAATGTTTGAAGGATAGAAATTTGTAATAATCGAGATAACAACCCAAAAAAGAAAAACAAAAGAGTAGAACTAATGAACGTTAGGCCATGTTGTGTTGAAGAGCAAATGGATAAGAATAAACGAATATATCTCTCCTTACATATCCAACAACTTACCCCTTGATTATTAGTTGTTCTTTTAGTAGCATATAGTTGAAGAGCTTCATCAGCTGACATGCCACTATAAACAAGATAAGCACATACCATCAAGCCTGTTCGACCCTTGCCAGCCTAAAAGATAAGTTCAAAAAAAAATACCATCAATTGAATACTTTCAAAAAGAATATTAGTTTCTCTCATGGTTCACTCAATGTTTATTCTATAAGGAAAGCTTTCAAAATTAGATACCTAGAATTCTCTGCTTAAGTACTATGTGTATAAATAAGACAAAGTAGAGACTAAGGAAATGAAATAGACAGTTGGAGAAAACAAAAAGAGCATACCATACAATGGATAACAGCAACATTTTCCGGATCATGAGAAAGCCACGAGTGTATGCTTTCACAGAGACGTTTGATCATTTTCAACGGTGGAACATGGTTGTCATCAAATGGGTAAACCTCTACACGTCCATGAAAATGAGATGCATCATAACTTTCTTCTGCGCAAAGATTGTAAACCTGCAATATCCTATCACTTTTGTCATTGAGATAAAGCCCAATAAATTAAGAAAAGCTAGATTGAAATATGAAGAATAGGTCTGGAATAAAGTATAGGATAAACTGTATATGACATAATCTATATAAGCATACTAATGGAATATCCTCATATTTTGCCCTACTAGGAGGCGGGTAGTGGTGTTGTATTTGTGAGGGTAGGTGTTTTGCTTGTGAGGTTTTCCATCCTAAATGTTAATCAGTTCAAAATGTACAAGGTAAGAACTTCTCAGACCAAAACTATTCTTTAAATTACCATAATCTCACAAAAGAAAAAGAAACTAAAAGTTGTAATAGTGGTGAACACGATGTTGATGGCAGAGAAAAGATGACAATACGGAGAATGTGGTCATAGTGATAGGGGAAGAGGTGGATGGTTGATCATTATGATAGAGAAAAAGGATAGTAATAGAGGTGGAGAGGGTGGTTGCGCTTAAGCTGAAAAGCAAGGAGCAAACGAGGAGGTGGTATGTTGACGGAGATGATGGTGTGTGTGACAAGGATAAGTTGATAACAGCAAAGGCGATTGTTGTGGTATTAGAGGACAGGAAAATTTGTGATCAAGGAGGTAAAGTTGGGATTTAAAATGGGTTTAGGGTTGTGAGCTATGGTGAGGGTTTAACTGAATTTAGTACTTGAATATGATTTTTATTGTGACAAAAGATTAACAACAATACTTGAGAAAATTAATAGATAATCAAGAGATGGCATGAAAGACACATGAGCTCTAGACATACGATTTTAAGGGTTACTAGGACCTACCGCTATAGCATAGAATGTTACTTGCAATTTACCATATAATAATGGTTACAGTGTACTTTGCAGAAGAGTTGTCAATATGCAGTAGTTCAGTGGAAACTGTTGCAGAGGTGAGCAACTCAACATAAAAAAGATGTCCTATATAAATTTAGAGCAATAACAAAACTGAATTTAGACAGCAGAGACAGAGAACAACACAAGGATTTAACATGGCTTGGTCAGTATCTTGACCTATGTCCATGATGTTAGGATTTACGGGCAACCCTAGAGGGGGTGAATAAGGTTTCCCGCAGTTAAGAATATTTTAGTTAAGATTAAACAAGTAATCAGCGGAAGCAAATAAAGAAAGATGAAAGCAAACTACAAACACAGAAGTTTTTACATGGTTTGGCCCATGCCTACATCCACACCTTTATCTCACCCCGTGAGAAGTTTCACTATCTAGAAAAGTAACCAAACTCTCAAGTTCGTCCGGCCAAAATAGCCTATTACACCTGATCCTACCCTGATCTCAGTAGGCACAGGCCAATACAATTTCTACACAATCTCACCACTCAATCTACCCTCGAGACTGAGATTCCAGTCAGATCAAAGAACACCCTGATCAAAAGGTTTACAAAAACAAAACTACAGAACAAAAACAGAAGAATAAAAACACGTCCCTGACAATAGAAGATCTCTGAAAGGGTTGTCAGTCTGTAGGCTCTGTGAAAATCTCACCGAACTTCCTCACTTCACATTGCTCTTCCACTCTCTTCAATGTCACACTAATTCTCCTTCTATAATGAATTCACTTATAATGTAATTTAGACTGATAGCTAGGTGTAATCGTGGAGCTAATGGATAGGTGAAATAGTAACCTATTTATCACAAGGTTAATGCGATAAGAAAGATCAAACTTGAGTTTTCTTCTTCAATATTCAAGTCATCTTAACAAATCTCCACCGTGACTTGAATTTGATAAATCTTCTCTTCATCCTTGTTGCTTTTTATTAACCCCTAATTGGTTTAACCGCCGAATGGATGCGAGACACTCCTTGCAATTCTCCATCTTAGCTCGGGTCCAATTGGGTTCAACTTGAGTCCAAATATCGCAACTTAATGACTAATGCAGATGGTGTCTCAATTTAACACTCTGTAGATGAACGCAGTCACACCATAACCAAGTTTGACAGCATGTGCACCCGAGGGAGTCCTAATCCATGCTGGACCAAGTATATGAGGATCAAATGTAATGTCACTTGAGCTCCCACCTTCAGATGCAACCCATGCAACATAATATCATAGCAAACAAAGCATCTACCAAATACCTATTGAACCATGAGCCCTGATATTAATTTCTTGGAGTGGTGGATTGCAACTGTTTTACCCATCGAATTTCTCTACCTTGTATTTGGTCAAAGACAAGCCCACAATGAGAATGATACCAAAGCTCTGATACTAGCTTCCTGGAGTAGTGGACTGAAACTGTTCCTCCCCACAAACTTCTCTACCTTGTACTCTGTTGAAGACATCTCAAACCCACAATAGGATTGTCACCAAAACTCTGATACCAGTTTGTTGAAGTGGTAGGCAACTTAACACATATGATGTCTAGACAAAAGTAGTGGAATTTCTAGATTGTAGAGACGTGCACTTCTGATAAACACCTTTGTTACATTCTTTCTGGTTTGTATAAAGTAATTAATTTGTGAGAAAAAAAACATTACCATATTATATTAGTTCACAAATAAATATGAAAAACAAGTTATGACTTGACAAATAACAATCTACAAATACCAAAAAAAAGAAAAAGAAAATAACAACAAATAGTGAGAGAAGTTGAGTAGACAAATAGATTTTTACCATCAAATTGATATTACCTTGTAATGACCAGGATGTCTCATATCTAACACATTTTCACCTGCCATAGGGGATTCCTATACATGGCTTGCATTCGTTCTGCAGGATATGACATTGCCAAAAGGCGATCGGTTATGTATGTCATATCCAAATCATATCCAGCAACAATCATTCTCCTCCGACTTTTAGAGACCAGGGATCGAACAAAGAACAAACTAGTGAGGTAATGTACCACTTTATGTTGGACATTGATGTCACCCATGATTTTGACCTTTGCAGGCCCTTGTTTTGAGATTTTTGTCCCCGTGATGACTATATATTATAACTGGATAACTTCTAATTCAGTTGCTGGACCTGCAAACCCAAATTTAAAAGTAACTACAAATTTAACGGTTAAGTTTCAGATACTAATATGGCTAACTATGGCTTTCTTCTCTTCAAATTTAAGAACATTTGTTGATAAATGATAAAAAGCAAATAAGTGCATAGCATGCATTATGTAACATAATGCAGTTTGTCACCTAAGACCAACCAATATATCATAATTATAGAGTTTTTCACAAATGATCAAATGGGGGAGAGTACAAATGCCAATATAGCATGTAGCTTAATGTTAACTTCAACGGAACATACTTAACTTCTTAGATAAGATTTATTTATTCTATTGTATTGCTGTCGGAAAATTAAACCTTCATGTAACTTACTTATATTTCCTTCAACGTTGATGTCGCTAAGATCTTAGAATAGATTTATAAGCAATCCTTACATCTAGGCATTAGAATCATGAGTTATTCCTAGCACGCATGAGCCTTTATGTCTGCATGTGTAATTAAGGAATATATGCATATCTTCACTATACCATATATATCTTCACTATACTATGTATGCATACATACAACAATACAGATAAAGTAGTATCGCTTCTTAACAAAGACAACCTTTTATTAGGTTTATATAAGCCGACTGTCTGTCTCGATACCAGATCCGTGGACTGAACAGCTTATTCTCTTGTTAGAGGAGCTGGTGGAACTAATCACTGAAGCTCTCAAACTACAGGGTCTGATCCCTAAGACGGAGTCGCCTTAGAGCATTTTTCTTTGTCTTGACGAGTAGAAGCCTCAGAAAGAAGCGAACTCTAGAAGCGAGGCGCTTTTTTTTTTCCCCTTTTGACACGAACACTATTCCGTTATCAGCTGAAACCCGCCTTAGAGATTGAACATTGACTGAAAACTTTTTTTTTTCGCCGTTATAACTTCTTTCCCCCACCAAGTTTGCTAAATATTATATCTTGTATGAACATAGAAAAGATTGAAAAAAAAAGATTATCCTGTTAGATTGAAGAAAAGCATAAAGCAACTAGATAATAGGAGTTATAAATTGCTGACCATTTGATAATAACATTATTTCATATGAGTATGGCTTAGAACTTCTTATAACTCCTATTTGAAAGAAGATAACCTGTTCTTCCTCTATAATAGTTGAACAAGAACTTGACAGAATCTTAATGCCTAGCTTTCTTTTTCTAGCATTGCACATTGACATATGCACAGATAACTTATACCAAGCTGGCTACATTTGGACACTCCAATAGTTTAACATGATAAATTTCTATCACATTTGGCACTTGGCAGTGACCAAACCTTCAAATAATACTGATTTAGAAAAGATTTAAGAAACCTATTATTGGAGGTTCCGTTAATTTATGGAGACCATAGAAAATCAAACTTATTAGAGACTCCAAATAGATGATTAATGGACATGTAATTAGATAAGTGAGATGATGAATTTCACAAGAAGAGGATGTCATGTTATACAAAGATAAGCTGTACGTAGCTTTTTCTACTTATGGTCAACAACCAACCTCTTGAGAAGGTGTATCTAATGCATCCCTTCTGGAAATGCGAATAAAGTTCCTACTAAATAACAAAATATAGACTCTAGTTTTAATCTTAGACTATTAGACCTATTGACTTAAGTGTTTTATAACACTTTACAAGGAAACCTCATATATCCAAAAATCAAATTCTTAACAATATCCCCATCGGGTAATAAAGTTCACAACCCCAAAGCCCATTTTGAGATAAACCCCTTTTTTGTTGGGGTGTTTTGGGGCGGTTGGTTAAATTACCCTCTTTCTTTCATTATCTTTTACCTCTGTTTGTTTGACCAAAAGAGTCAAACTTGCCTCAAATCTTTGTTATAAAATTTCTCTACCATCGTCAAGCCTACAGCATTCAATTTTCATATCAATTTTTTCTTCAAACCTCTCTCTCCTTTTTCTTTTTCTTAGTCATTATGAACAAAATATAACCATTCTCGTAGACCAACTAAAAATTCACAAAAGGGTCCATTTTGAATGAAACTAAATCATAATCATCATAATAATAATAACCAAATAAAATCAAAATTATTCCAAAAAAAGAGTTGGGCACGTACCTGGAGACCAAGATCTCCAAGCTCAGGGAAAATCGACGTAAAGGGTTTCAACCAGCCCGAAGAGGCCAATGGGCAGGGAAAAAAACAAAACAAAAAGAAAAGGAGAAAGAAATAAGCGGAGGAGGAGAATAATAACAGAAAAAATTGGAGGGTAAAAATGTGGAGGGAAATCACAGCCCATTGTAACTAAACCCTAATTTTGGAAGGAAATTAACAGAAAAGGAGCGGAAAGAATCCATCACCCGCTCATTTGATGGATGGGCGGGTTTGTTCTGCTCACTCGCGGGTTCCCGATTAGAGGGATGTGGTACGGTACAGTTGTTCTGCTGCTCTAGGCCCGTGCTGTTATTGTTTAAAGGGTAAATTAGATGAAACCCCTTTTTTCTGTACCCAATTTTCAAAACAGCCCCTCACCCTATGATAGTTGTTGGAATCCATAGTTTTTAATAGCTTTAGGTAAACTTGTCATGCACGTGAGAGGATTAAATTTAAAATCCATAATAATTTTTTCAAATTTAAACATGGTTTGTAGAATTAAGTTTAATTCTCTGTATGCATTAAATTTTAGCCTCGATGAAACTAGTTTAAAATTAGGAATTTAGCCTAAGTACATTGATCAAGGGTTTTTCCTTGGTACGGCAGTAAAAATCTAAGCATTAACGTTCTATTTATTAATTGAGCAGGTTTCTTGAAAAACTGGGTATAAATGGTAGGGAATTTACTGTAATTCACCCTGTTTCTTAAATAATAATGGTTATTTTCATTTTAGGCTAATTAGCACTTAAATGCCTTATTATCACTTAAATACCTTATAGTTTCTTGTGCTTTGCATTTGTATACCCTCACTTGTTTTTGCAGTACTTATATACCATGAGTTCTAAAATTTGCCCTTTAATACTTTTGTTATGCAAGCGTGAGAATTTTCCTGAAATGTTCATATATGACATCTATAAGCTAGTTTTAGAATTTTTACAATTAATATTTGTTGAGTTTACTTTAAACGTATCCTACTTTTATTTTAAGATAGAAGTGCTATAAGTTAAAAATAGTATTAGGATAGGTTTAACAAAAACTTAACAAATATTAAGGTTTAAAATTCTAAAGTTAGCTTGCGAGTGTGATATAGGAATTTGTCATGCCAAAAATTCACATTTGCATCACAGAGGGTATTAAATTGATAATTTTAAAACTTTAATGTATATAAATGCTAACAAAAATAAGCTAGGGTATATAAGTGCAAAGTGGAGGAAACTTTAGGATATTTAAGTGCTAATTAGCCTTATTTTTTACTCCAAATTGTATCCCTTTTTTAACCTTGACACTGTGAAATTCTACTTTGACAGTCATACCAATACAAATTTTATTTCAATATTGAACATTGACACCTTCTCTATCCGTGTTTATTAAAGATTCTATCAGAACATCCCATATAGTGGGGCGATCTATACCACACGAGTGGTTAAAGAGTTAGATTGGGAATTGTGATTATTCAATCAATAGTGTAAAAAACCTCATTTCTATAGAGATGGTTTTGATAGAACCTTTAGTGATCCATGTTAGTTTATGAAAACACCTTGGAAATATGAACCATTTTTTACTACAAAATTATAAAAAAATAATTGTTATTGAATAATCCAAATTTCTTATTGAGTTTCAAATTTGAGACTGTGCAAGTGCAGAACAGAATTAGGACTTTAGTAGAAATGAGTTCCAACCGAACAACGCGAGGATGAAAAGTTGGTGACAAATATTATTTTTTCATGATAGGGGTATTATTTTCTCAATGTATCACATATTAAACGTACGCCAAGTAAAATTTAAATAGGAAATAAACAGTAGGATGAAAGAAGGTTCTAAAGTTATTGGTATGGTGATAGTCAAACCTTAGAATATCAAATTGTCAAAGTAAAAATGTCAGGATATGAAAGTCTACAACAAGGTAAACATTTTTTTTTTTGGTCAATGAAAGAATTTTATTCATTTACCAATTGGGAAGTTATATTACATCAAGAACTCCAGTTAACAAACTGGTAGATATCTAAAAGAAAAAACTCACTGCATTCTCGCTATACAATCTTGCATGTAATCAGGAACCTTAGTGTTCAAAACGATAGTATATATGCAAGTCTTCACTACTCGGAACAATAAGTCTGGCTCACGTTATTTGTGCTGAAAAATCCTCATATTCCTCTCCTGCCAGAGCATGTAAACTATGCCTGATAACCCCATTCTCTTCAGTTTATGCTGGAACTTTGCTCCTCTAAGATTTGAACTAAACCAGTTAACCACTTGATCCCAGTTACAAGACTTCCAGGTAAAATCCAGCCAATGCATCACCTTGTTCCAAACACTAGCAGAATATTGACACTCAAAGAACAGGTGTTTATGAGATTCTTGGTGCTGATTGGAACACAGGACACAAAGATTTGAGTCAAGTATTCTTATACGGCATAATCTATCTTGTGTGAGGAGTCTTGAATGAGTGACTAGCCACAATATGAAGGATTGTTTAGGATAATGTAAACCTCTCCAAATTGTTTTGCACCAACTGACTTTGTTAACTGGAAGGAGCAGAAATTTGTAAACAGAGGAGAGCTGAATTTTACCTCCATTGCTGCATTTATTTATTGCTGAAAACAGGTTGTTAATGCCACCTAGCTGTTCAGTCACAATATCTCTGACTCTGAGGAGTTGCTTCCACATCCATGAATCATTATCCTTCATTCTAACTTGCCATATATTTGAATGACTCAAGTAGTTACCATGTATCCACTTTATCCAGAGCAAGTCTTTCTTCAGGTGTATCATCCACAAAAATTTTACAGCTGCTGCATAATTCCAATATTTAGTGAGTAAATCCCGGACCCCTTGCTCTTTGCTATAGCATATAGCTTTCGAGAAACTAGAGCGACTCTGTTACCCCATAAGAAAGTAGAGCATAAGCTGTCAATCTTCTCAAGAATTTTGATTGGCAAAATGTAGTTACTAGTCCAATAGATTTGCACCCCAAAAATCACAGATTTGATAAGTTGCATCCTACCAGCATAAGATAGGTTCTTCCTTTTCTGCCAGTTAAGGAATTGTTCAGATATTTTGTTAATCAGAGGAGAGCAATCCAAAAATGATAGCCTCTTAGATATAAGTGGCATCCCTAAGTAGCGCATAGGCAAAGTACCCTCTGGGAAATTCAGCACATCACAAATCTGATTCTTAAGGGTATCATCCACCCCCCCCAATAAAAATGGAACACTTGCTAGGATTAGCTTCTAAACCTGAAACTTGACTGAACTCCTGAAGACAATGTTTCAGTTTTGTAACAGATTGAATATCAGCTCTACTAAAAAGAAGAAGGTCATCAGCAAAGACCAAGTGAGTGATATTCATACTAGCACACTTTGGGTGAAACTTGAAAGAATTATCATTTTTAAGAATGGTCATCTTCCTTGACAAGTATTCCATACCAATAACAAATAAATAGGGGGAAAGGGGGTCTCCCTGTCTTAATCCTCTAGCACCACAAAAATATCCATGGAGAGTACCATTTAGTGATAGAGAATATTTAGGGGAGGTGATACATTCCATGATCCACATAATCATTTTACTTGGAAATCCCAAACCAGAAAGCATAGATCTTAAGAAGCTCCAATTTATTGTGTCGAAAGCTTTCCTCAGATCAATGTTCAGGATGGCTCTAGGTGAGAGATGCTTTCTACCATAGTGTTTGATGAGCTCGTGGGCAAGAAGAATATTGCTGGAGATGATTCTACCCTTGACAAAGGCACTTTGAGCATCACTTATCAGGTAACCCATAACTGCTTGTATTCTATTTGCAATGATTTTAGTAATAATCTTATAGACAACATTGCAGCAAGCTATCGGCCTAAAATCAGATGCAGTTTGTGGATTAAGAATTTTAGGCACCAAAGTAAGAGAGGTTGAGTTGAAAGTACCTAGCAGCTTCCCTGAACGAAAGAATTCCTCAATGGCAAGATAGAGATCCTCCTTGATGACACTCCAAGCAGCTTTGAAGAAGGATGCACTATAGCCGTCTGGTCCTGGAGCTTTATTGTCAGCCATGGAAAAAACAACCTGTTTAATCTCCTCTCTCGTGACTGGAAGGGCTAATGAGTGACTTTGATCAGGAGTCAGAATAGGTCCATTTGAGATCACATTAGGGTCTGGGTATGAAACATTGCAGTAGTTCCCAAAAGCTTCTTGTAATATGCAATCATTTCAGCAATAATATCATCCATATTGGTGATTCTACTTCCTGTCTCAGAATATAAGGAAAGAACCCTGTTATGATGCACAACAAGGTAAACATTGGGGTAGAAAAGTGTAAATAACCCTCTAAATAATGATGTTTGATGAATAATAGGTTTCTATTATAATATAGAAGTTATTGGTATGGTGCATTTGTAAATATAATAAATGTTAGCATATAAAATGGTTAAAGCAACATTTTTAATAATATGCAATTAACCTCAAATTTGTCACTTGATATATGTACTTTTTATTGTATGAAATATATTTTCAAGTTCAAATCCATTTTCAGATTAGTGGGAAAAGTAGTCAGCATTACATATATTGTTTTAAAAATTAGTTTATATTTTCTGTTTTTAACTAACTTGACGATGATGATAAATTTTTATTGTTTTAACTATTAAAAGGAATCGCAACAATTTTTGCAGTGAATATCGCAGCCTTTTCTACAAAACAGAAATCCAGTTACCATTATCCATTATCACGTTGTTACCATTAAAAGGAAATAAAACTTATATGCAACATATATTGGCGCAACTCTATTTCTTGTTCCAGATTGCCGTAAGAGTTGTTTGTTTTAATGAGAAATTGAGTTGTACCAAACACTAAAATCAACTTTCTATTTCAATCTTTGGTTAATAATGTGATAGATTTAAATCATAATTGGATTTTCTTTTTAGAAAACAATGCAATATTTGATGCAATCGATTTGGCTCCAGAATATCCTATAATTCTTTGCAATCAATAAAAATAATAGTTAATGTCATATCATCAAGTTAGAAACCCAGAAAATATAAATTATTTAATAACTACATTTAAATAATTCTTAATTTGCAGTGAAAATATATTTCTTACAATAAAATATACAAATCCAATAACTTTTGCAACTAACATTGATTTGAAATTGCAAATACATTTCTTACTTCTAAATACAATTTAAGGTTATCTTATGCAATTGCATGCAGATATAGCACCATGAAATATTTATTGCACCTATAGGTGCAACATACCAAACAACCTAAATTAAGAGAGAGAATATACTAGACAGGAGCCTCCTAGTTTGATCTATGACATGATAGATAAATGATTTTCCAATCTCGAAGAATCACAAATCACAATCAATTGAATTGAAAAATAAACAACATAAATATAGTGTTGTTTAATCTCCAATTCTAATTTATTTATCTATTAGTTTCGATTAATTGCATTTACATATGCTAAAATATGATATAATTACAAGGATAATCCTAAAGTCTGCACTATCTTCACGAGTGATCCTAAGATTATTATTTGTATCTACACGGGTAAACTTGAGAAAGGAAAAATAAAAATTAGTAATCTCAATATTTTTCCAAATATATATACAGATTCTAATGTCACTTGTCTAAATACATAATACCTACGAATATCTGAATGTAATTAATCCATTTAGTTTTGCATGACTATGTGATTATTTCTTTTATATTGGATCCAACCCTATCCAATTCAACGCAATCCAATTAGATCATGAACCAATATTATTTAAAGAACAATTCCAATTAAACAACAATATCTAAGCTACTTTTACATACTTCCATCAAAAGTGTGAGGTCCCTCCATTTGGATTGCAGTCAAAACTGATGTGTCATCAAGGACCCCATAATATTCGAGTCAAGTAGTTTGGAAAGTGTAGTCTAGTTGTCACTACTCTTATCCAAATGAATTATGTAGAAAATTTCCCCCAATTACTCAAAATAGATAAATAATAAATAAAGCTAAATATCAAGAAACCCCCTAAACTTTGGACGATTGTTAGATAACCCCTCGTAACTTTCAAAAATCAAAAAACCTCTCTTAAGTTTAGGGGTTATAAAAAAACTCCTTTAACTTTGAGGTTTTATTAGAAACCCCCTGAAAGTGTCACTTTTCGGGGATTATCTAATAAAATATTAAAATTAAAGGGATGTTCTACTTAACATCTTAAAATTAAAAAGGAGGTGGTTTCTTATAATCATTACTAGTATTTTAGCTTGTGCTAAGCACAGTCATATCTCATTGATTCAATACCTCTATCGCACTTTAAGAATTTCAAAAACGCATATACATCATTTATGAATTGAATTCACATCAATTTCTTTCTCATGCGAACCTAGGTTTTATGCAATATTTATTATTTTTATACTCAAAATTTATTATTAATATACATTCTCGCATATACTTCCATTACTAAATAGTAGATAGTCTCGTTTAAACCAAGATTTCTTCTAATGTTCCTTATAGTTCCAATCTTCTTTCTTTTTTTTCTTTGTCATCTTTTCTTCTGCAACAAAACAAAGAATTAGAACAATAATAAGATAATGTAGAAACAAGATATGAAAATAAAAAATAAAAATTAATTTACCTAACTTATTTGAATATTAAAGCATTCAAGTTTCAAAATTCAAAATCCTTTAGTTGGAGCCAAAATATTGTTCGAAACCCAATTCAAAGTATTCTAAAATTAAACAAAATGAAAAATAAAACACAATATTTGTGATATTCAAAATATTTTTGTCACGATCTTCGATAGTCTTGATCCTCTTGCTCTAATATATCTGTTATTTATTCATCCGTACTAAAAATAAAGTATTAGAACAAATTAAAACAGAGAGAAATTCCCAATCATAAATTTATAAATTAAATAATTCTTTATTAGTAATAAAAATCACATTAGGTATATGGTAGATACCTATTTAAAATTGATGAGGGCATTTATCATACAATTGAATACCTACATTATATAAAAAAATAAAACATAGTAATATAAGGGGAGTTAAATATTAAATATAATTAAAATTCAAATATAAATAAATAAACCCTAAAGCCCAACCCAACCCAAATGCAAACCCTAAACCCTAAACCTTGAACATAAACTTTGGATCCAACCCAAAGCCAAACCCCAACCCTAACCATAACACTAACACAATATTTTATGAAAGTTGGTAAAATAAGGACATTACAATTTAACAAAACATGTATAAGAAATATACAAATAAAAACATTGCTGTACAATGAAGAATGAAAAAAAGATATAAAAAGAATTAGATATAATATAAATAAATACATGATGATTTAAGGCATTGATAACGTAAACATATGAAAATTTTAAACATTTTCTCAATCCTCAAGGTTGCAATTAAAATTTTTAAAGAATTAAAACAAAGTAATTAAAACTTTTCATTCAAAGGTTAAAAGAATTATTATCAAAATTTTCTTCTCACATGCTTTGATAACCTCAATCCTCTTTCTCTAATCTTTTCTTATTTTTATTTGTAAAAATAAAGAATTAGATCAAAGTAAAATAGAGATTTTTAATTTATAAAACACAAAAGAAAATTTCATCTAATATATTGTGATTTTACAAAATAGAAATTAACCTTGGAAAGAAGCAATCTTTGGGAAGCTAAAGTTCAGAGAAATCCACATAGAACTTATCAAATATGCAATCATCAAATTAATTATGGTTTATAAAAAATAAAGAGATAGAAGATAAAACTCTTATAATTTTATAAATAAAAATTTAAAAATCACACCTATTTGATCATGAAAATGAAACCCAAACTTCGTTTAGGTTATACAAGAAATGGAAAAAGAAGAGGATTATAATTGATTGAAGAATGATAGGCAATATTAGCTAAAATCTCATGTAATCATTTCTATATATTGACTAATTATATATATTGTACCTAGTTTTTTTATATGCATTTTCTCTACTTTTTTGGTTATTTTTCATCTGCAACAAAACAAAGAATTAGAATAAAACTATTATAATGTAGAAACAATATGTGAAAATATAAAAGATAAAAATTTGTTTTACCTCACTTGCATGAATATTAATACATTCAAAATTTAAAATTTTAAATCCTTTAGTTGGAGCCAAAATATTGCTTAGAAACCAGTTGAAAGGAGTTTCTGAAAATAAATAAAATGATAAACATAAGTAAGAGTTATGAAATGAGAAATAAATTTTTATCACGATCTTTCATAACCTTAGTCAACTTGCTCTAAATTTTCCATTATTTATTCATCTGTAACAAAATAAAAGATTTGAAAAAATTAAAATAGAGAAATATTCCCAATTATAAAATTCATAAATTAAAGAACTTTTATTTGTTATTAAAAATCACATTAGATACGGCTGGATACCTTAAATTGATTGTGGCATTTATCGTACAATTGAATACCTGCATTACATGAAAAATACAAACAAAGTGATATAAGTGGATTTAAATATTAAACATAATTAAAATTAAAATAGAAAATAAATAAATCGAAAAGTCAAACTCAACCCAAGACCTAAGCCCTAACTCTAACCCTAACCATAACCATAAACACCAACACGAAATTTTATAAAAGTTGATAAAATAAAAACATTAAAAATTGATATAATAAGAACATTACAATATAAAAAATATGAACAAAAATATACAAATAAGAACATTACAAGGTAATGAAGAATGGAAAAGTAATTAAAAAGAAAAGATATAAAAATAAAAGATTAAAATACATGAAATAAAATATAAATAAATACATAGTGATTTAAGAGGATTGAAAAAACAAACATAAGCAAAATTTAAACACTTTCTAAATCCTTAAAAATTAAAAGTAAAATAGAAAAAAAAGAATAAAGTAATTAAAAATCTTATTCGAATGCTAAAAGAATTATTATCAATATTATCACCTTTTAGATTATGAAATGTCATTGTGATGTGAGCTTGATGCGAGCTTCTCCTCTTTGTTAGGATTATCGAGAGCTGAATCTTTTTATGTATGGATAGAGAAAGAAGAGAGAAAGAGATTTAAGATTTCGGGAGAGGAATATCTATATTTATTTGATTGGAGCCTGAGGTTATTTGGAATATCTTTTTTTGTGTATAAAAAGATATATTGTGATCTTTTGGATTATTATATTCAACCAAAATTATAGCTAATTTGGAAAAATACGAGCTATTTAAATAAAATCTATTTCATATATCATATATTTTTCCAATTCCCTTCACCTAATTATTGTTAGTTTTGATTACCAAATCTACAAATTGTAGTGCATGATTTAAGGAATGGTGTTATTAAATTAACTAAATTTTAAAATATGACATGTATAATTTTTCATATTCGTTTACTTCATTATGGTTAATTTGATTATAAAATCTAAAATTTATTATGCATAATTTAAGGAATGATACTAATTCAAATAAAATTTAAAAATATATCACATATTCTTTGCATATTCGTTAACTTAATTATGGTGAGTTTTGATTACAAAATCTAAAATTTGTAGTGCATGATTTAAGGAATGGTAGTAAATCAAATAAAATTTAAAAATATGTCATGTATTCTTTTAGTATTTTTTACTTAGTTATGGTTAGTTTTCATTATAATTTAAGAACGATATTAAATCAATTAAAATTTAAAAATATTCAACGTATTCTTTGCATATTTGTTTACTTAGTTATGGTTAGTTTTATTATAAAATCTAAAATTAGAAAAAAAGAAAAGAAAATAAAATGCCATGTGTTATTTTTTTTATGTGTTTAGATTTCGGCGAGCAGTTAGATGAGGATGCCACGTGTCACAAAGACCCCATTTGGCAAAGGGTTAAAGAGGAGGGGTTAAAGAGAAGGGTTAAAATAGTTAGTCCATTTGTTAATAAGAAGGGTTAAAACTTCAAATCCGTTAGGTGCCGTTTGGCAATGGGTTAAGTGAGGGGTTAATGAGACTTAAACCTTTCTTAACCCGTTAGGTGCCATTTGGCAACGGGTTAAGTGAGGGATTAAAAAGACTTAACCCTTTCATAACCCGCCAAACACAAAAAAAATTATACAAAGGTTAAAGTGAGTTAACCCTCCATAATGTGCCAAACGCAAAAAATGCATAAGGCTTAAGCTATTCCCTCTAGAGAGATTAAAAAGAGTTAACCCCTCAAAATGAGGGGTTTAGTAATACTCCCATTTAGTAGGATTAAGGGTTAACCCCTCTATTTATAAAGAAAATAGTCAAAATCCTCATTATTCTCAAACACTAATATTAATCACAAGGGCTAAAATAAAACTTATTTAACGGATTAATAAGTTAGTCCTTCGGGTTATCGAATGGGCTAACTATGTTAATCCTTCTCCTTAATCCCTCTTCCTTAACCTTTTGCTAAACATGGTCTTAGGTTAGTTTATTAATCCATGTTGTCATTTTTTGTGTTTGGGAATAAAAGGAATTATGATCATTTTCTTTATAAATAGAGTGGTTATCTCTTAATCATTGTAAATAGGTTGATTTGTAAACACTTCGTTTGAGGGGTTAACTCGTTTTAACCCCTCTAGAGGGATTTATGAACCCTTCTATTAGTTTTTATGTTTGGCAAATTATGAGGGGTTAACTCATTTTACACCATGTGTAAGTTTTTTGTGTTTAGCAGGGTAAAGAGGGGTTAAATCTCCTTAACCCCTCAGTTAACCCTTTTCCAAATGGCAGATTAAAAATTTTAACCCTTCAGATTAATAAATGCACTAACTGTCACGCCCGGTGACCTAATCGGAGCACAATGAGGCCGACACACACCACTTTGATGCAATTTGGAAAAAGATAATTTTTCAGAAGGAGGAATAATTACTAAAAACCAATAATAAAACCCATACCTGATCATTTGTGTTCTCAACTAATCCCTTGCTCACAATCTGGATCACACCAACTACTTGGGAAGGGAAACAAAAGTAATCCATCAGAACGGATTCAACAAGTACCATCAAAGGAATATGAATCCAAATGAGCGGACTTGTCAATAATAGTTCACATATCAAAATAAAACTAATAAAGAAAGCTCACATGTAGTGATCATCAAAAAGATAATAGTGCTCAAATAAAATGGTAAAACGATAAGATACGATAAATGACAATAATATAAATAGGAGTGTAGACCATCTAATGCGTAGTGGACCGATAAGTGAAAATATCACACCTCATTAAATATAACACCACGACTAAACATGTCTACTCAGGTCGTAATAATTTTGTCACAACTTATATCAAAAAAGTATAATAAATCACAAGAAAATGATAAGAGAAAATCACCAATATATCAAATAAGGTAGATGACATCATCTTCTCTACTGCAATATCATCATCATGTCACAACATCATATTAATCATGAATCAAAATTTGCAAATATAAAACTACAACTGCATTGAAGGGATGTCATTTTAAATTGATCTTTAGTTACGCTTGGTTTAGATATGTAATGATTGAGCATGTTTGTTTTAGGTGGTTACACATATGCTTACTCATAACTTACAAATAGGCACTCATCTCAGAGTCCTCTGGCCAACCAACTCATCGTAAGATGCAACTCATCTCATTACTTATCCTCCATCCCTGTTGTTATTTAAATTATTTTCTTTATACATATAATGTTATGCACTAAATTCTCAATCCTTTGAAGCACTGATCATACAACTAGTTAGGCGTTATATGCCATCATCAACATCATGGTTAGTAGCTAACCACCTAGCGCACATGTACGTAATCCCATTTATCTTGTAAAGATAGCTATAAAATCATTCAAACCATCTACAAGTACATTCCTTAGTTTATATCAACGTGCTGAGTTAATTGAGTGATGAAACACTCCATAATCTAGTGTAGGTATCGCAAGGGCCTACTCCTACACCTCCAAATAATCAATTACTCTTTCAAGTCACATTACTTTTAGCAATATTACCATTTCTCATTAATTTTTTTAAGTATCGTGTCCCTCCGAACATAATTGGACGCTCTCAAAATATTAATCACATAACAACTCAAGTTCGGTTGTTAAACAAATACTCAATTGAGTAAAAGAGGACTAACATAAAAAAAGTTGTCCAACATATCTCAAAAGGATTGTGGAGAAAAGGAGGACTCTATTTGGAGTTTAAACTATAATTTATTCTCATTTGATTAGTGTAGCTTAAACAGTTATATCAACTTAATATGGTATGCTCAATTATAAATTTAACTATCCTCAAATATTTGGATAATAGTGTTCACAACCCAATATGATAAAACAAACCCAATAATACGGGTTTCAAATAATTAACAACTCCTAAAGTTCACTATACATTGTGTAGTCAAGGGTAGGCCATAAAATGACTCAATCGAAAGACTGCACATACAAAAATTTGTTCGTTAGGTCGAATTCAAATGTGAGGGCAGAAATACTCTAATTACGGTCTAATACATTCACTAATAGTCTTATACTCTTTTAAACATTATTTAAAATCAGTTATATAGTCTAAACAGACTAAACCACACATTAAGAAAAAGTTAATATCAATACAGGGCAACTCAGACGCCTGAACACAATTTCAGACAGTTAAATTTCCTAACCCAAACTTCTGATGCCAAAAACCAGACGTCTCTGACAAAATAATTCACAAAACCGGGTTTCTGTTAAACCCCGAACCAGACGTCTGGTTGTCTCGACCAGACAGTTGGTCATCGTCCAGGCGATTGCACCATCGTTCACTGCGGCTGAGCCATCGTCTAGATATTTGCACCTATCATCCAGACGGTTGAACCATCGTCCATACGTCTGCACCCATTGTCCAAATGTCTGAACCGTCGTTCGCTACTACTATTCGACATTTCGTGATGCCCTTTTCTTGCTGTTTCGACTTCCAAACTTCACAGACTTAATGTACGTGGTTAGAGATACATAAATACTAGTTCTAACCAATTTTTATAAGTCTAAACGTGATAACTATCTAGGGTTTGATGAGAACAAAATACATCTAAAAAATTTTAGAATATTAATATCAACAGGATTTCTTGACGTATAAATATACAATGAATGAAAAGAATTCCAAAATCAAAGGGGATCGAAGAGCAAGTAGTACTTGCATTGGGGATCTAACGACATAATCATGCAGTCCGGTTCCTCGAGATGAGATCCACTTCCTCCATTGCCTCTGTTGTCGAACTTCACGCGTCGAAGAGGATGAAGGATTCGCCAAAGGATATGTTTCTCTGTCTATTTCCTCTCTCTCTCTCTCTCTCTCTCTCTCTCTCTCTTCCTCTTTCTCTCTATAGTTTCTTTTTCTCTCTTTCTCTCTATAGTTTCTTTTTCTAGTTCGGTTAGCAGGAACAAGAAGAAACGAACGGCAGCAGAGACAAAGAACTAGGTTCCCTTTTTTTTTTTATTATACATTTAATAATAAAGAGAGTTATTATAAATATACATATGCACGAATTCATATGATGGGCCTTCATGGGCTTCGGTCGAAGTGAGGATATGAAATTACAATCTGACTTGGTTTTATTTGATGACAAGAAGACAACATTTTGGATTAAAATAATAATATATAATAGAGTATTGCATTTAATTCGATAATTCATAACAATTAATTGGGACTTTGAAAAATTATATAAAATTTATACGAGTCCTCTATATCTAGTGCTAATGGCACAAACTCAAGCTGAACTAGCACGAAACTCATTCCAAGTTTAATCACTTCCAGCTCAAAATATTTGCATAAAACATCCCAAAAGACTATTTATTTAATAACTCATATTTTTTTCTAAGTTATTTATAATAATTTAAAAATTAATAAAAATCAATGTACTTAGTTTCCAACAAAAATTCTCAAAGATATCGTAATTATCTGATAATCATCCAAAGCTAAGGGGGATTTTCTGGTATTTAGCCAATAAATAACTTAGATTGAGGCATTTTCTGACTCTGTCCGGCCCATTCCAGCCGGACCAGCCCTGGATGCTGTTGCCGCATGATTTGTTTTCGGTTGTGCATATACCGAACCCGACCCGCATAAACCTCAACTACTATGATTTTGGGTTCACAACTTTACGAAGTCTGATCTCTAGCCTCTCAAATTTTATCCCGTAAAATGCCTCGAGTCCTTCCTCAATGCTGCGTCCCCTCTTCAGAGCTCCCTCTGCCGCTACATTTCAAGAGAAATGGCAGGATTCAGTTTAAATTCACACCGATAACAGCAAAGAGATCAAGCAACAGAGAAAATTCTCAAACAAATGAATCCAGCTTCTCCTCCCTAAAAATCTCAAGAGCCCTTGCTGTCAAGTCTGCCACTATAATCTTTGGGCTGGGATTTGTTGATGCAGGGTAAGTCTAATATTTGTGACACATAAAAGTGTGCGTTTTATAAGCCTAAGCTCTTTTCGTGCATGCAGGTACAGTGGAGATTGGTCAAGAATAGGAGTGATTTCTAAAGAGACTGAAGAATTTTTAAAGATGGCAGCTTATGTAATCGTGCCTTTGTGTGTGTTGGTTGCATCTTTCATATCTGATGAAGAGTAGACTTTGTAAATATACAGTGTGAGCTATTGATGTGATTTTAATTATAGTGGTTGAGGATTGTATCCAGGGGCGGAGCGGGGGCGGGGATGGCCATGGCCCCTGGCTTTTGGCTCCTATTATATTTATATATATATATATATATATATATATATATATATATATATATATATATATATATATATATATATATATATATATATATATATATATAGTAATGCTATTGTGAGATGGTGAGCTCAAATCTTATCGTGAGCTAGACTAATCGGTTCATCAAATTCATGATCGACCGTACATCTTGTTCAACACGACATTAAGTATATGTGATAAAATTTTCACATAATTTGGAGCCTTTTAGAGTATGAATCAAACTACTTTGATCATTAATTTTTTAGAACGGTTTGCAGTAAAGTTTATCATTGCTAAAATAATGGTTAAAAATGTCAAAACAATATAATTTTTTATATATAGATTATGATGAGTGCAAATCACGGTGGTGGTGTCGATCATCATTTCGAGTAGTCGATTGGGCTAGCTCACGATAAAATTTGAGCTCACCATCTCATTTTAGCATTTTCCTATATATATGAGTAATGCTATTGTGAGATGGTGAGCTCAAATCTTATCGTGAGCTAGACTAATCGGTTCATCAAATTCATGATCGACCGTACATCTTGTTCAACACGTCATTAAGTATATGTGATAAAATTTTCACATAATTTGGAGCCTTTTAGAGTATGAATCAAACTACTTTGATCTGTTAATTTTTCGACAGCTTTAATGTACCGTCCGCTTTATACGTAGCTAAAATAATGGTTAAAAATGTCAAAACAATATAATTTTTTATATATAGATTATGATGAGTGCAAATCCGCGATTGGCGGTGTCGATCATCATTTCGGTAGTCGATTGGGCTAGCTCACGATAAAATTTGAGCTCACCATCTCATTTTAGCATTTTCCTATATATATGAGTAATGCTATTGTGAGATGGTGAGCTCAAATCTTAGCGTGAGCTAGACTAATCGGTTCATCAAATTCATGATCGGCACCGTACATCTTGTTCAACACGACATTAAGTATATGTGATAAAATTTTCACATAATTTGGAGCCTTTTAGAGTATGAATCAAACTACTTTGATCTGTTAATTTTTCGCATTTAATGTACCGTCCGCTTTATACGTAGCTAAAATAATGGTTAAAAATGTCAAAACAATATAATTTTTTTTATATATAGATTATGATGAGTGCAAATCACGGTGGGCGGTGTCGATCATCATTTCGAGTAGTCGATTGGGCTAGCTCACGATAAAATTTGAGCTCACCATCTCATTTTAGCATTTTCCTATATATGAGTAATGCTATTGTGAGATGGTGAGCTCAAATCTTATCGTGAGCTAGACTAATCGGTTCATCAAATTCATGATCGGCACCGTACATCTTGTTCAACACGTCATTAAGTATATGTGATAAAATTTTCACATAATTTGGAGCCTTTTAGAGTATGAATCAAACTACTTTGATCTGTTAATTTTTCGCATTTAATGTACCGTCCGCTTTATACGTAGCTAAAATAATGGTTAAAAATGTCAAAACAATATAATTTTTTATATATAGATTATGATGAGTGCAAATCCGCGATTGGCGGTGTCGATCATCATTTCAGTAGTCGATTGGGCTAGCTCACGATAAAATTTGAGCTCACCATCTCATTTTAGCATTTTCCATATATATGAGTAATGCTATTGTGAGATGGTGAGCTCAAATCTTAGCGTGAGCTAGACTAATCGGTTCATCAAATTCATGATCGGCACCGTACATCTTGTTCAACACGTCATTAAGTATATGTGATAAAATTTTCACATAATTTGGAGCCTTTTAGAGTATGAATCAAACTACTTTGATCGTTAATTTTTCGCATTTAATGTACCGTCCGCTTTATAATGTAGCTAAAATAATGGTTAAAAATGTCAAAACAATATAATTTTTTATATATATAGTAATGCTATTGTGAGATGGTGAGCTCAAATCTTATCGTGAGCTAGACTAATCGATTCATCAAATTCATGATCGGCACCGTACATCTTGTTCAACACGTCATTAAGTATATGTGATAAAATTTTCACATAATTTGGAGCCTTTTAGAGTATGAATCAAACTACTTTGATCTGTTAATTTTTCGAACGGTTTAACGTAGTCCGTTTTATCATTAGCTAAAATAATGGTTAAAAATGTCAAAACAATATAATTTTTTATATATAGATTATGATGAGTGCAAATCCGCGATTGGCGGTGTCGATCATCATTTCGGTAGTCGATTGGGCTAGCTCACGATAAAATTTGAGCTCACCATCTCATTTTAGCATTTTCCTATATATGAGTAATGCTATTGTGAGATGGTGAGCTCAAATCTTAGCGTGAGCTAGACTAATCGGTTCATCAAATTCATGATCGGCACCGTACATCTTGTTCAACCGTCATTAAGTATATGTGATAAAATTTTCACATAATTTGGAGCCTTTTAGAGTATGAATCAAACTACTTTGATCTGTTAATTTTTCGAACGGTTTAACGTAGTCCGTTTTATCGTAGCTAAAATAATGGTTAAAAATGTCAAAACAATATAATTTTTTATATATAGATTATGATGAGTGCAAATCACGGTGGTGTCGATCATCATTTCGGTAGTCGATTGGGCTAGCTCACGATAAAATTTGAGCTCACCATCTCATTTTAGCATTTTCCTATATATATGAGTAATGCTATTGTGAGATGGTGAGCTCAAATCTTATCGTGAGCTAGACTAATCGATTCATCAAATTCATGATCGGCACCGTACATCTTGTTCAACACGTCATTAAGTATATGTGATAAAATTTTCACATAATTTGGAGCCTTTTAGAGTATGAATCAAACTACTTTGATCTGTTAATTTTTCGACAGCTTTAATGTACCGTCCGCTTTATACGTAGCTAAAATAATGGTTAAAAATGTCAAAACAATATAATTTTTTATATATAGATTATGATGAGTGCAAATCACGATTGGTGGTGTCGATCATCATTTCGAGTAGTCGATTGGGCTAGCTCGATAAGAATTTGAGCTCACCATCTCATTTTAGCATTTTCCTATATATATGAGTAATGCTATTGTGAGATGGTGAGCTCAAATCTTAGCGTGAGCTAGACTAATCGGTTCATCAAATTCATGATCGGCACCGTACATCTTGTTCAACACGTCATTAAGTATATGTGATAAAATTTTCACATAATTTGGAGCCTTTTAGAGTATGAATCAAACTACTTTGATCTGTTAATTTTTCGACAGCTTTAATGTACCGTCCGTTTTATACGTAGCTAAAATAATGGTTAAAAATGTCAAAACAATATAATTTTTTTTATATATAGATTATGATGAGTGCAAATCACGGTGGGCGGTGTCGATCATCATTTCGAGTAGTCGATTGGGCTAGCTCACGATAAGAATTTGAGCTCACCATCTCATTTTAGCATTTTCCTATATATATGAGTAATGCTATTGTGAGATGGTGAGCTCAAATCTTATCGTGAGCTAGACTAATCGGTTCATCAAATTCATGATCGGCACCGTACATCTTGTTCAACACGTCATTAAGTATATGTGATAAAATTTTCACATAATTTGGAGCCTTTTAGAGTATGAATCAAACTACTTTGATCATTAATTTTTCGAACGGTTTAACGTAGTCCGTTTTATCACGTAGCTAAAATAATGGTTAAAAATGTCAAAACAATATAATTTTTTATACATAGATTATGATGAGTGCAAATCACGATTGGTGGTGTCGATCATCATTTCAGTAGTCGATTGGGCTAGCTCACGATAAGAATTTGAGCTCACCATCTCATTTTAGCATTTTCCTATATATATATATATATATATATATATATATATATATATATATATATATATATATATATATATATATATATATATTTGCATATTAGTCCTTACATCTTTCACATATTGAGATTACTCCTCTACTCATTAAATTTGTCGTTTGATACTTCAACTATTAGATAGTTTTAAATTAATTCTCTTAATAGCTACAACTATTGTTAATTGGAGGGACCAATTTCAAAATAGCTTAGTCTCAGTTTCAAATATTTGAGGGACTTTTTTCAAAATATGAAAGATTTTATCGCTTTTTGAGTAATGTGGTATCATAGTTGCACTTTGGCCCCCCTTGAAAGAAAATCCTGGCTTCGCCACTGATTGTATCTTCTATGTGTATCTAATTGATATTGTTTATGTTGGATTTGAGATGCAAGCCTAGAGGGGGGTGAATAGAATTGCTACCATTTTTTGCTAAAAAACACAAAATATGCAACGGAATATGTAAAATAAAAGCGATAAACAATATAAAGCAATATAATCAAACACCAAGAGCAATCAACCAGGAACACACAAGATTTTATAGTGGTTTGGATAACAATCCTACATTACTCTACATTCTCGCGAATGGGCTTCCTCACTATGCAAAGACTTTGCCTGAATCACAAACTCGATTTAGTAGGCTTACAAGACCGTACCCTGAAATCTATCTGAAAATAGTCGTCTAACCTAACTCTTACAGTGAGTAACTTCTAGCTCTAGCTAGTCTCAACCCTCAATTCAACTGGCTTGAGTACGCCGTTAATGAAGTTCAAAGCACAACCAACACAAACAATTAAAGTTTAGAATACAAGAAAGATCTTACAACCCTTTTATTAAATAAACTATCCTTTAAAGAATATAAACATACCTCGATGAAGAACGGCGAAGAAGATCAATCCAAGGGCAACTCTCCTTGTTAGTATGGTTGACCAAATCAACCAAAACCCATGTGTTAAATGAAAAATAATGGAATTGATAGCCTATTAAGTGATAATTAATTGACTCTTAATGTGATATTATTCAGGGCTATTAATGGTCATTATTTTGATTAAGGGGTGATTAATTTCTTTTAATTTGAGGTTGACTTGGGGTGGAGGTGATTGGGAGAAGGAATCCTCTATAAATAGTGTGGTTCTTTGCAAACAAAACACACAGAAAATGAGATATAGTCCCTCTCCACCAGAACCCCAAAAATAACCCAATCTCTTTCTCTCCTCCGCGTTTAACACTGGTATCAGGAAACCTCGTAATCCGATCCCAAAAGCAAGCAGTCTTGTGATTCGGTCCCAAAAGCAATTCAAAAGAGCATAGAGCAGTCTCCTCAAAATTTTCTCCTCCACAAGTGTTCTTTTGAATTTTGTGTCAGTACAGTATAGGAAAGCTACTTGTGCTTTCAAACTCTATTCCCAAGATGTTTTTATTTTAAGGGCATGTTTGGTTATGGGAAAAGCCCATGAATAAGAAATCAAAACTCTGACACAAGTGGAATCCGTTAGGAAATTTTAATTTTGGTTTCCTATTCTATGTTTGGTTTGTATTTTAGGTTGGAATGAAAATTTGCTGAATCATCAGCAAACGTTAGCTAGTATAGCAAAACACAAATCCAAGCGATTTGAGCGAAAATGGGTGGAATCGATAAAAAAATAGTAAAAAATATCTGCGCCTTTACTTTTCCTTCGAGCGGGAACTTTATGGGAAATCTAATCGTTACCGCCCCTTCACCTACTACCTTCCCTCCTCACATGCCTCCATTCTTCTCCTCGAGCTCTCTTCTGTGAAAAAACCCTATCACGGAGACACTCTCTCCCGACTGATCTTTTGAGGGAAAAATTATGAGTTTTTCTTGAAATTAGTTAGGGATTCGATCTAGGGCTTAATTCTATCTATTACCTCTTCTCTCTTGCTAAAAATTTGGGGCTTTTCTCCCCGAGGTGGATTTTTGGCAAAGCTCTCTCTTTGTGTTCGGATCTCTTCAAAATCGACTATAAAGATTCAGGGATGAGGACGAAGGAAGATACTTTATAGGCAAATCTAAGGAGGGTCAAGCCAAATATTTGGCTAATTATGCAAAGGAGAAAGGCTTCGATGTTGAGGGCACTTGAGCTCTCTAATTTGCTATTTGCTAACCTTTTTTGTGTAGGGCTAACATCATATTTTGCTGACTTGCATCACATTTAGCTCAAAAAGAACTTAACTAGCCCCTTTTGGAGTGCACTTGCGTAGTGTACAGTCACTACTTTTTGTTTATCGTTGATGTTTATATTTTGGTACACATGGAGGGCGGACACATATAATGTTTCATGCTTCACCGCATATGTTTATGTAGGTTATTTTGGTACACTATATAAGTGTACACATATAATGGTGAATAGTGACATGCTACCAACCTTATCTAATTTATTTTGGTACATATTGTTTGCTTGTGGATGACTAATTTTCATGGTTGATAGTTTGAATTTTTGAAGTTGCTAGTAGTATGTGGTATGTGCTCTATGCTAATATTATCATTCTAATACATGCATGCATTTATTTGGCTTATCTCTAATGGTACGTGATGATTGATGAGACAAATTCATACACCTACATTTGGGGACTGGTATGATTGTTCATTACTATTCATAAATATTTATATGATCTATTTGGATCTATGCTTCAGAGAAAATTACTTACATTAGCAAGAATTTGTAGGTAGGGCTATCTATGATTGTCAATGATAATGCATATATATTCAGTGCATATTGATCAATATATGAGCATAGCGGCCTACATTATGTTGCTATTGTATAGGATGATTTTCTATGATGATGTAAAAATTCATATTGTTAAGTGATGATGATCGATCAAATTTTTTAGAGTTTAGCAGCCTACAATGCTATTGTATAGGCGAGGCTAACTGTGTTGCTAACGATCCATATATGAGCTTTTCAGAAGATTATGAGTTATTCCTATTATTTGCAAATGTTGGTGACTGATACATCTTATTTGAATGATTTTAAATGCACAAGTATGTATTCAAAAGTTTTGGCATTCATCAAAATTATTTCAAATTACATTTTACATTGTTTGCTAAAAAGCACAACATAAGTAGAAAAAAAGTAATATTTCACAGAATTTGTAAAATACAAGTTCATTCTCCAAGCTTTTTACTTTTTTTTTCAACTGTTTCACTTTCATGCTATTCTTGTCACCTTCACTTGAATTTTCATTGGTAACTTTGCTGTAAATGTTTATATGATTTATTTGGATCTATGCTTATGAGAAAATTACCTACATTAGCAAGAATTTGTAGGCGGGGCTATCAATGATTGTCAATGATAATGCATATATATTCAGTGCATATTGATCAATATATGAGCATAGCAGCCTACATTATGTTGCTATGTATAGGATGATTTTCTATGATTACAAAATAACATATTGTTAAGTGATGATGATCGATCAAATTTTTAGAGTTTAGCAGCCTACAATACTATTGTATAGGCGAGGCTAACTGTGTTGCTAACGATCCATGTATGAGCTTTTCATAAGATTATGAGTTATTCCTAGTATTTCCAAATATTGGTCACTGATACATATGACTTGAATGATTTTAAATGCTCAAGTTTGTATTCAAAAGTTTTTGGCATTCATCAACATTATTTCAGATTATATTTTACATTGTTTGCTAAAAGCACAACATACATAGAAAACAAAAATATTACACATAATTTATAAAATACAAGTTCATTCTCCAAAATTTTTACTTTTTTTTCAACTGCTTCACTTTCATGCTATTCTTGTCACATTTACTTGATTTTTCATTGCTAACTATGCTGCAAGCTCTCTCCTCCTTTGCCCAACAAAAAAAATTACATTCTCTTTGTGGGTATTTGGCACAACCTCAAAATGCTCTTCCCTTATTTCCCTCATTTTGGCATATTTTTAGAGGTGTGGGGATTATACAGTGGCACTCCACATCCCATGAAGAATTACTTTCAATCTATTGCATTCCTCCCATGTCTACAAATATGAAATTATCAAGCTTTGATGGCAACATATGAAAGGGTGTAAGGAAATTTATAAAGCAAAGCTACTATAGCCGTTGTAATTGACCGTTGGGATGCAAATGTTGCTTCAAATATGTGGTATGCTTACCTCTTTGGGTTACATCTCTGAAATTTATCTTTTCTGGAAGGTGACCTTATTTATGTTCACACGTTGTAAATTTCCAATGATGTTTTCTAAAATAAACAAACTGGGGAAAAGGAATACAAGTTTTTTTTTTCAATTGTAGATTTTACACCTTACTTTGTTCTTTCCAAATAGCAGAATGAGTGTTGCTGATTTTTATTTTTCTATTCTAGTCTACTTTTAGCTATCCAAACAGAGAACAGAAAATTAATGGAAAGCCCCAGAAATGCATATTCCACATGGAATTGGTAATTCCTATTATTTGTGGATTCAAACCAAACAACCCCTAAACTAAGTTTCTTCTCAAAACTTCCTCCCATGTGATCTTATGCTCCTCAAACCAATTTTTTTTTATTTTTTTCCCTAAAGTGAACTCGTGAGTTTATGACCTGCTCCATAGTCACTTTCTTATTCCCTTTTGCGAAAGTCCCTCTTCATAAAAGCCTTTTTCCAAATAAGACCCGATTTGTTACTACAATATCTCGGCTACAAGTTTTAGGAAACTTCACTTTTGACTATCGATCTCAACCTGATTTACTGCTATTCCACAAATCTGAATAGAGCCCATTGCTATCAACTTCAATCTCGCTGCGACCTCCAATCAGAGATGACGCTAGAACTTCGACAAGTGCTTCTCCGATTAACACCACTAAGTGACGATCTCGCTCTAATTGGAGCTTCCTTTCTCAACTCACGACAGTCAGGTTCATCTTAATTTATTTTATTTTTTATTCACATAGTGTGTGTGTGTCTGTGTGTGTGCGCGCGCGTGTCTATATATATATATATATATATATATATAATAGTACTATTAGTAGTACACATATCTAAAATCTTTTTTTCAAAAAATTGGCAAATTAGTTTTAGTTCTCTACTGAATGGCTAGTAAGCTTGTTCTATTAGAAATAGGAAAAATTGATAAATTTTATAGCAGTAACTACGATATGTGGCATAGAAAGATAGGATATGCTATTATTCATGACAATATCAATGATGTAATCAAAACTGCGGCTCCAACCCTTACTGATAAATCCACACCTGAAGAAAAGAAAGGCCAAAAACTTGATGGGTAAATTTTGAGTGATTAACTTAGTTGCAAGTATACAACCTTTATCAAGTTATAGTATTTAAGATTATCGATCCCACGAGGAACGGGAAGTAGGAAGAGTTTTGTTCAAGTTTTGGTTCTCAAATTATGCGCATGACAATTAGGAATTATTCAAATAAAATGAAAGTGAGATGGTGAAAGTGATGGTGAAGAGGTTAGAGAGAGTGGATGTGGATTATGTGCAAATAAAAATGAAACGAGGAAGAAAATGAGAGTGGAGAGATTAGAAAACGTGTGTGATAAAAATAAGGAAGAAAGTGAGTGTGAGGGGGTTTAAAGATGGAAGTGGTAAAGTGAAAATAAAAGAAAATGAGTGTGAGAGAAGGAGGGTGATTGTGATTTGTGTAAAAAGAAAAAGAAATCAAGAGAGGAGAAAGACAATTAAAGAAAAATAAACAAATGAAAAATAAGGATAAGAGGAAAATTAAGAATGTAAAGTATGGATGATTAATTAAAGATATGAGGAATCTAGAGTAGATCCACTTAGCTTATCTCAATCTCACAAGAATGAGTTGGATTTGTTAGCTAGTTTCAAATAATCTCTAGGGATCCCACAAATATTGGCTCCACACTTAGAAAAGGGTAATTCCCTAGAGGGTTCTAGCCTCAAGGTGAATTAAAAGAAAGAAAAATCAATTCTAGAAAGTAAATACAAGAATTAAATACATTGCATGAAAGTAAATTGCATGAAAGTAAATTGCACGAAATTAAATTGCATGAAAGTAAATCTAAGCTACAAAGCAATTAAATGAACAAGAAAGAAAATGAAAAAGAAATAAAATAGAAACCAAGAACTCCTCGATCTTAATCTAATCCTCCTTTTGGTCCTTGGATTAGAAGAAGAGAAAGGAAATTGAAGGGTAAAAATTTCATTTATTGTGTAATAAAAGTTATAATTTTGGAAGGTCTTCTCAATTAAGAGTAACCCTCCTCTCCAAATAGAGTTTTTATAAAATATTTCACACTCAAACCTCTCCCTCTACCCCTCTATTTATAGCCCAACGGAGTTGATGTGAACCATTGGATCAAACTTGGCCAACAAGGACGAGAAATCAGCCCTTAATTCGGAATCTGTTGCGAACCAATCGGTTAGCCGTCGGTTAATAACCGGTTAATAACCGGTTGGTCAACCGATGGTTTCCAACCAATTTGTCTTTTCTTGATATTTTTGCACGAATTCTTCTTGGATTCCTTGGGTGTCTTGGGCCTTCATTTGTCTTCAGATTTGGGCTTTAAAAATAGGTAGAAATTCAGAGGATTTAAGTCATTTGGGCTTTTATTCATTAGTACTCTATTAACCTGCAATTTAAGATAAAAATAATTATTAGCAGGATATTTATTCATATAAAATAGGTAATGAGGGTATAAATTTGTAATTAAAATGTGATAATCAAATACCCCCACACCTAAAATTTTGCTAGTCCTCTAGCAAAGAAAATAAAAAGAAAACCTAACTCACTTTCGCAGGAATCGCGGTTGTATTTAGCGCATACAACAAGCCTTTAAACCCCTAGGTTGCCCTAGTGGACGAGTTGTAGTCTCATGAGGGTTTGCAGTGAATATACCCACAAAATTCAGTCAACTTGCCAATTTAAAAAAATTAATGAAATAATTAATTCATTTGATATCTTCAAACATTCCAATTGAAGTTGGTTAATACTCAAGAAAATATTTTTATCATAACTCCAATGTAATTTTCTTAAGAAAATCCTTCCATTATAGTTATACAAAACTAAGTTTAACTCAAAAATTTAATTTAAAAGTTTTGAAAAGAACATGCTAACTCTTTGTTTTAAACAAACTTCAAGTCTTTTAATCCATTTAATTTTTCAAGAACATATATAAATATAACTATATATAAAAACATGGTTAGTATGAATTTTTTACTCTTTATTCCTTGGTGGTTTTGTTCTTTTTAATCGGGCTTTCTAAGTGACCATTTAGAGAGTTTTGGGCCAATGAATCCCAACCCAATTGGACTTAGGTCATTAAGCATAGAAATACTCCTCGGGCTTAATTACTCACCAACTTAGGCTTAGTAAAATAGAACCACCAATAATTTTAAGAGAAAATTTTCTTCTTTTGTTAAGTTAGTATAATATATATATATATATATATATATATATATATATATATATATATATATATATATATATATATATATATATATATATATATATATATATATATATATATATATATATATATATATATATATATATATATATATATATATATATATATATATATATATATATATATATATATATATATATATATTCTAAACAATATTTGGATCAAGACAACTTGAAAAATTATTTTCGACTCTAAGTTAGGCATGCAAAAATTTCATTAGTTTAATTAAAAATCTAAGTTAAAACTTAAGTAAAGTATACTACTTTGAAAATCATTTCTTAAGAAATTTATTTAGAGTTATCATAAAAGGAAAACTTGAGTATAGAACTAACTAAGGATTAGAAGACTTAAATTCTATCAAATAGATCAATTATTAATCAACTCTATTAAGTTGGCAAGTGACTATTTTTTTATGAAAAGAAAAAAATGACATAAAAAGAAAAAATGGTAAGAAAAGAGGAAAAATGACTAAGATAAAGAGCAAAATGACTAATCCCCACCCCACACCTAAATTTTGCATTGTCCTCAATGCAAATTCTATTATGCACAAGATAAAACAGATAATAATTGAAGCACTTACATTTGTTCTACTAACTTGAACAATGATAAAAATTCGCAAATACCTTCAAGATGAGGGAGTGAAGCCAAAATTTATTCTCTTTTTTTGAAATAAAGAATAACAAGAAACTCTCACATGAGAGAAGAATAAATTCTTTTATTATTATGAGACAAAAATAAAAATGTAGAATAAAAGATGAAACATGAGAAGCTCACATTCTACATTAAATCCTACTTTATTGCTGAATATTTTACCCGAAATTTAAAGAATTTCAAGATGATATAATCAATGATGTTCTCAAATTCTAAAAATTCTAAGGTTTTCAATGATTTTTATAGCAAATAAAGGTAGGTATTATTGGTGTTATGCATTTTGAACTTAGATTTTTGATTAATGAAAATTTGTCATTTTGGTTCTTTGTTTGAAAAATCTAAGCTCATCGAGAAAAGAGTTCTTCAAAAGTTAAATTATAAATGAATGTATTTGACACGGTTTCCTTATTCTCAAAATCAAACTGCTTGTTGCTAAAATTTGCGGCTCCTCACCAAAAATTTCCTCAAAACTCAGTCGATTCATTCTCTATACATTGAACTTTCTTGGATGTAATTGATTTCGAAGGTGATTATCAATATTATTTCTGGATTAAAAATATTAAGTTCGTGATCGATTCCCAAAAGCGACTTCATGTGACCAGTTCTACGGTTGATGAGAGCATTAGAAGTGACTAAGAATGGTCTTCCTAAGATCCGCAGTATCGTCCTTTGGGATTGGAAGCGGGTTGCGTTTCGGGACTCTGAAATCAACAGGAAAAATGAAGTCTCCAACCTTTATCAATACATCTGTTATTTCACCCATAGGGACCTTAATGATCTATCGCCTAAGCAAGTGTGCATCTAGTTGGCTTGAGTTCCCGACACCTAGTTGTTGGTAGATCGAATACGGAAGCAAGTTGACATTGGCCCCTAAGTCTAAAAGCGCCTTATCGATACGAGTATTACCAATGATACATGGGATGGTAGGACAACCTGGATCCTTATGTTTTAATGGTACAGACTTTGAGAGGACTTCACTGATATTGGCGGCGAGAAAGACTTTCTTTGCAATATTTATTTGCCTCTTTTTGGTACATAATTCTTTTAAAAATTTAGCATAAGAAGGAATTTGTTCAATGACATCTAAAAGAGAAATGTTGACCTTAACCTGCTTGAAAGTCTCTAGAATTTTCTCCTCCTGAGAGGAGTGCTTCCTAGGCCTGAGTCTATCCGGGTAAGGAGCAACTGGTTTAAAGCGATCAAAATTAGACTCTGGTTCTGGTTCAGGTTCTGGGTCATCAGAAGGGTGTGATTTCTGAGTAGAGACATCAGAAGAAGAGAGAATTTGATCTGGTTCAAGGCTTTCACGTAGAGGCATTCTAACCTGATTATCGACCTGTCTACCTGACCGTAGTGAATGGATTGCATTCACTTCAGCTTGGTAGGTTGAACTTGATCCCGTGTCCTTCGGGTTGGGCACGGGTTGACTCGAAAAAGTTCCTTTCTCTCTCACTCATGGCATTAGCTAGTTGACCAAGTTGGGTTTCTAACCTAGCTATGACTTGAGTGTTGGAAGTGAGGATTTGCGGTTGATTGCATGAAGGAATTCAAGCGTGTTTGATGTTTGAGTCAACAAGTTCGTGGTCCGTGTAGAGGTTTTAATCAAAGTTTCTAGACCCTTTTCGAACATTAAGGCGTTTATCATGATCGCAATTTGAGGAGTGTGATTCTGATTGGTGATGAGGAGATTGATTTTGAAATGACAGATTTGGTTGTTAAAAACTGAGAGGAACTGCATTGCCCCTAGGGAATTGTTGGGTTAAAGAGGGAGTGAAATTTTAATTTCCAGAGTAGTTTCCCTAGTTCCATGCAAAATTCGGATGATTTCTCTAACCTGAATAGTAGGTTGGAGAAAATGGATCATTCACCGGACCGGAATCACGGCGTTTATCGACCTAGTGGTGGCCGGATCCTAAAAGAGGACATTCCTCGAAACATGAGATGGAGACGAAAGTTATGACAACATGAGGCGAAACTTGGTTGATTTGGTGGAGCTCGTTCTTTGACTTCAAAGCTTCTAACCTACGCATGATTGTAGCCATCTTTGCTTCAGAGGCTATGTTCGTTTCTAAGGAAAGACCACTGGTTTTGGGTTGGGAAACTGATGAAACACGATCATCACAATGTTCCCACTGCATGGTTTTCTCGGATAAACTCTCTAAAAAGTCCCAAGCTTCATCGGTATTTTCTTCATGAAATCCCCTTGACACATTGACTCTAAGGAAGTTTTTGAAGAATAATCCAATCCTTCATAAATGATTTGGCATAATCGCCACTTTTCAAGACCATGGTGAGGACATTGGATAAGAAGATCTTTGAATTTGTCAAAATACTTCCAAAAAGGTTTTCATGGGACAATTTTAAAATTTTGAATGTTGTTTCTAAGCTTGACCGTTTTGTGGATAGGAAAGAATTTTTTCAGAAAAACTTTTACAAATTCACCCCAAGTTGAGATGGAATCTGTGGGCAAGCTATACAGCCATTTTTTGGCTCTATCCTTAAGGGCAAATGGAATAAATCGGAGTTTGATCGCATCTTCGATTAAGTCCCTCATCTTGATCATGAGGCAAACTTCTTCAAATTCGGAGATGAAAATATAACCGTCTTCGGTTTCTACTCCTAGGAATTTGGGAAGCATGTTAATAAAATGCGGTCTAAGTTCAAAATTTGCTCCATTGACCTCGGGGAGTTTTATGCAAGAGGGGATTGAATTTCTAGTGGGGTAACAAACATCTTGAAGAACAGGTGGGTTGGTATTGGTCATTTCGTTTGGTTCAAGAGATGGATCAAAACGAATTAAACGATTGGTATTATCCCTAACCCAAGTTTGCATACACCAAAATCAAAAAAAAAAATTTTTTTTTTGGTAAGAAAAAGGAAAAGAGAAAAAGTCAAGAAGATGATGAGAAAAAGAAAAAAAAGAAAAACTAACTAAAAGCAAATTAAGGCAATCACTTTTCAATCACCCTAACTCTAGGGTTAAGCCTAAACTTGACTTAGACCAACTCCTAACCAAAAATTCCCTTAATGAAAAGATCAAAGTTTACTTGGGTAATTAGCCAGGTAAGGATAGTATTAGAGGGAGATCAAAGATTAATTAAGTACCTCTTTCCTTGCGGAGCGCTTTACACAACCCCTAAACCTTGCCTTAGACACTAATTAATCCAAATAAATTTAGACCGGTTCACTTAAGGAATTATTATTCCTTAATGAGCTCGAATCCTTAGGGGCCAATGTCTAATCAAATTTTAAGAGGCTTGGGTAAGTGTAGTGAGGAATTAGTGATTTTTGGGCTAAGGAAAGGGTGATGAAATCCCTCACCTTATCTTGATTAATGAGTTTTGCCCTTAAGATATTTTCAAGTTTGTGCCAAATCAAGATGCTCAAATCACTTGGTGAATTCCTACTATTATATGAAATGCAACCCTAGGAATTAAAAGCAACTAAAAAGGATGCAAAAATAAAAATCTTTTCATTTTTTATTATGGTCGACAATCAAAGAAATGAAGTTTATTAGGGTCGACAAGGGTAAAAACCTTTTTTTTTATTTTTATTTTTTTAATCCTAATTGTCTCTAACGTATATGAACTATCTAAAGGGTGAAATTAAAAATACTAGATAGAGAAGTTAGCCACGCAAAAGCAACGCAAAGCCTCGTTGGAGGCAAATCCTCAATCTCAAATCTTTAACTCTTAACCTTCAAGCTCCAAGTTCCTACACAAAAGAAAACACACAAAATAAGGAACCAAAGTTAATCAAAATCCTACTTATGCACCGTTCCCCGGCAATGACGCCAAAAACTTGATGGGTAAATTTTGAGTGATTATCTTAGTTACAAGTAGACAACCTTTATCAAGTTATAGTATTTAAGATTATCGATCCCACGAGGACGGGAAGTAGGAAGAGTTTTGTTCAAGTTTTGGTTCTCAAATTATGCGCATGACAATTAGGAGTTATTCAAATAAAATGAAAGTGAGATGGTGAAAGTGGTGGTGAAGAGGTTAGAGAGAGTGGATGTGGATTATGTGCAAATAAAAATGAAACGAGGAAGAAAATGAGAGTGGAGAGATTAGAAAACGTGTGTGATAAAAATGAGGAAGAAAGTGAGTGTGAGGGGGTTTAAAGATGGAAGTGGTAAAGTGAAAATAAAAGAAAATGAGTGTGAGAGAAGGAGGGTGATTGTGATTTGTGTAAAAAGAAAAAGAAATCAAGAGAGGAGAAAGACAATTAAAGAAAAATAAACAAACGAAAAACAAGGATAAGAGGAAAATTAAGAATGTAAAGTATGGAGGATTAATTAAAGATATGAGGAATCTAGAGTAGATCCACTTAGCTTATCTCAATCTCACAAAAATGAGTTGGATTTGTTAGCTAGTTTCAAACAATCTCTAGGGATCCCACAAATATTAGCTCCACACTTAGAAAAGGGTAATTTCCTAGAGGGTTCTAGCCTCAAGGTGAATTAAAGAAAAGAAAAATCTATTCTAGAAAGTAAATACAAGAATTAAATACATTGTATGAAAGTAAATTGCATGAAAGTAAATTGCACGAAATTAAATTGCATGAAAGTAAATCTAAGCTACAAAGCAATTAAATGAACAAGAAAGAAAATAAAAAAAAAAATAAAATAGAAACCAACAACTCCTGATCTTAATCTAATCCTCCTTTTGGTCCTTGGATTAGAAGAAGAGAAAGAAAATTGAAGGGGTGAAAAATTTCATTTATTGTGTAACAAAAGTTATAATTTTTGGAAGGTCTTCTCAATTAAGAGTAACCCTCCTCTCCAAATAGAGTTTTTACAAAATATTTCACACTCAAACCTCTCCCTCTACCCCTCTATTTATAGCCCAGCAGAGTTGATGTGAACCATTGGATCAAACTTGGCCAACAAGGAAGAGAAATCAGCCCTTAATTCAGAATCTATTGCGAACCAATCGGTTGGCCGATCGGTTAGCCAACCGGTTGGCCAACCGGTTGGTCAATCGATTGGTTTCCAACCGAATTTGTCTTTTCTTAATATTTTTACATGAATTCTTCTTGGATTCCTTGGGTGTCTTGGGCCTTCATTTGTCTTCAGATTTGGGCTTCAAAAATAGGTAGAAATTCAGAGGATTTAAGTCATTTGGGCTTTTATTCATTAATACTCCATTAACCTGTAATTTAAGATAAAAATAATTATTAGCGGGATATTTATTCATATAAAATAGGTAATGAGGGTATAAATTTATAATTAAAATATGATAATCAGTTAGAGTAGTGAAAGTTGAAAGACAAAAAGGCGAAAAGCCTAATGCTCATGTTCATGGAAGATAACTTGATCAAATTTTTTGAAACTTACAAAACTTCCATTGACATGTGGAAAGCTATAACAGAAAAATATGATACTACCTTTGAAGTTATCATTCAGCTCCCCTTGCATAAATACAATTCTTGTCATATGCAAGAGGGAGACAATATCGTAGAACATATTAATAAGATGATTATCATGTCTAAGGACTTATCCACTGCTAGGATTGAAATTCCGAAAAGAATGTAAGTGGCAACCATTTTGAATAGTCTTCCCCCCTTCCCTTGCTGTGGCTGCCACCACATTAAGAATGAACTCTATCATTAAATCTGTCACTGATCTGCCAATGCACCTAGCTATAGAACAGGACTTAGTAGCCAGCAGGAAGGAACCAGAACTAAACATGGTGCAACAGGAAATGAACTATGTGCGCCAGAGGCCATAACTTAAAGGTCCAAAACCACAACAATTTAAAAAGAAAGTACCCCTTGGAGCCTGCTACACTGTGGAAAGTTTGTGCATTTCCGATCCAACTGTCCACAAGGAGAAAAGCAGGAGAATAAGGGAGGCTATAAGCCAGGAAGTAACAGTAAGAGAGAATTCATCGGCGTGACGGAATGCAATGTTGTGATGGGGGATATCAGTGGTTGGTAGATCGACTCCGGTGTGACTAGGCATATCGCAAAGGATAAGAATAGAGTCATAGAATTCACTGAGCTGAAGAAAGGAGAATAGAGGATCGATATGGAAAACAATACCTATCTCGATGTAGAAGGTATTGGTTCGTATAGATTGGATCTTAGGGACTGTGTTCTCGTCCTCGATGATGTGTTCTATGTGCTAGGAATTCGGCGCAATCTGATCTCTGTTCCCAGATTGATGAAGAAGGGACTGAAATTAGGTTCTACAATAACCGGGTTTCTATAGTAAAGAACAATAAAGTGTATGCTATGGGAAAATATGTACCCGAGCATGAATTATGTATCCTTCCAGTAGTTTGTAATAATTATGGTAATGGAAACTTTGATTTGAACTACTTGTCCTGTTATATTTCTGAGTCTAAATTATGGCATTCTAGACTATAGGACATGGTATTTTAAAAATGAATCAGATTACTAGAATAAACTTAGTGCCTAGACTGTCTAATGTTCAGTTGCCACCATGTGAATATTGTCTAACTGGTAAAATGACCAGGAAACCTTTTATTAGCGGACAAGGAGCCAAAGAACGTTTACGGTTGATAGACTCAGATATTTGTGGTCCCCTAGATATTAGAACTCATGGTAGTAAAGAATATTTTATTACATTCATAGATGACTATTCCAAGTTTGCACATGTTTATCTTATCTCTAGAAAATTAGAAGCTTTTGAATGCTTGAAAAGATATAAGATAGAAGTTAAAAATCAACTTGGAAGAAATATCAAAATATTGAGAACTGATAGAGGTGGGGAATATAACTCTAAAGAATTTGAGAGTTATTGTATTTAATATGAAATTAAAAGGCATACAACAATGCCATATACAACACAACAGAATGGTGTTGCAGAAAGAAGAAATAGAACATTAAGTACTTAATGTAGTTAGATGCATGTTGTCTCATTCAGGTCTCTCCCAAGAAATTCTGGGGAGAAGCATTATTAACTGCAAACTATATTTTGAATAGAATTATCACCAAGTCAGTTGCATCTACACCTTATGAGTTATAAAATGGCAGGAAACTAGATCTGAATCATCTCAGGAAATGAGGATGTATAGCCCATGCTTGCATTCCAAGTCAACTTAGAGATAAGTTGGACTTTAGAACATTAAAGTGTAGATTCATAGGGTATTCAGAAAAATCAAAAGATTATAGGTTTACAATAAATAAAAGGGGTTATTGAATGCAGAGATGCTATATTTTTTTAGAAAATCTAGAGGAAGAGGAATAAGTGCAAGAGAAAATAGAACCTCTAACTGTAATAAATGATGATTAATACAGTGACGTTCCCACTAATGATCCAAATATCGTAGATAAACCTAACCTCAAAAATGATGAAGTACCTATGGAAAATAATGAAACTCAGCATATAGGTATTTTAGGTAAAAGGCCTAGAACACAACCTGCATGGATGGATGATTACTATTTGTATTCATGTGAATCATCTTATTGCTTGATTGATGCAAACATAGAAGAACAAGATCCTCTAACCTTCTCTGATGTGATGAAATCACATTAATTAGATCTATGATTTGAAGCCATGAGAGAAGAACTTGAATCTATAGAAAAGAACAAGGTTTGGGAGCTAAGTGATCTACCGAAAAATAGGAAATCCATAGGATGTAAATGAGTGCTTAAAAAGAAATACTGTGCTGATGGGTCTATTGATAAATTTAAAGCATGGTTAGTTGCCAAGGGTTATAACCAGAAGGCAGGAATGGATTTTCAAGAGACGTATTTTCCTGTAGCTAAATTTACATCCATTAGAATTATTTTGGCTATTGTTGCATATCTTGATTTAGAGTTATTCCAAATGGATGTTAAAACATCATTCCTCAACGAAAAGTTAAAGGAAGTGATATATATATGCAACAACCTAAAGGTTTTCAGGTGAAAGGACAAGAACATAAACTTTACAAGTTAATAAAATCTCTGTATGGTTTAAAATAATCTTCTAAACAATGATATCTCAAGTTTCATGATGCACTCACCAAACTTGGTTTTGTTCAGAATAAAAAAAATAATTGTGTATATGTTTTAAAAAGTGGGAGCAAGTTTACTATATTATCTTTGTATGTGGATGATATATTGCTCGCCGGAAATGACATGGAAATGTTATACAAAACCAAGTCAGACCTCAGTGAAAAGTTTGAGATGAAAGATATGGGAGATGCATCATATATTCTTAGAATTTAAATAATCCGAGATAGAAAGTCTAGAATGTTAAGTTTAAACTAAGAAAAATATTTAAGATCAGTTCTTAAAAGATTTGAAATGGAGAATTCCAATCCTGCACCAACTCCGTTGGTTATAGGAAAGAGATTGTGTAAAGAGCAAAGCTCTGGAGAGGGGCAGAAGCATTAGATGTTCCTTATGCTCAAGCATTTGGAAGCTTGATGTATGCAATATTGTGCATTAGACCTGATTTAGCTTACGCTGTAAGTCTGGTTAATCGATATCAAAGTAATTCAGGACCAGCACACTGGGAAGCTGTTAAAAGAATTATGAACTATATCAAAGGCATATTAACTCATAGATTGGTTTATCAAGCGAGTTCGGTTGAAGTCCTCGGTTACTCCGATGTTGATTTCGAATGTGATAAAGATGATGAAAAGTCCACTTCAGGACACTTGTTCATCTCTGGTGGAGGAGCTGTTTCTTATAGTAGCAAGAAACAAGGGTGTGTTGCTAGATACACACAAAAAGCCGAATATGTAGCTTACAATATGACAACTACACATGCTATCTAGATAAGACGGTTTTTGATTGATCTAGATCTCAATTTGTTAGAAGGACCTATTGATATATATTGTGATAATCAGGCAGCGATTAGTCTGATCAATAGTTGAGCGAATAGTTCCAAAGAAAAATATATTAAGATTCAGTTTCACTATATTTGAGATATTGTAGAAAAGGGAGAAGTTAAAGTAACTTACATCCCTACTACAGATATGATTGATGATCTTTTGACAAAAGGAATACCAGTGAAAACTTTTATCAAACACATGAGTTTGATGGGATTTAGGAATAAATAAGTCCAAGTATATTTCATGAATAATGAAATGAGAATTACTCTTCACGGATAGTGGGAGTAATGGTAATAATAAAACATCTGATCTCATGAATAGTGGGAGGCATATCATTTGGTTAATTTGGCCAAGTGGGAGATGTTAGTATGGTTGATCAAATCAACCAAAACCCATGTGCTAAATGAAAAATAATGGAATTAGTGGCCTATTAAGTGAGAATTAATTGGCTCTTAATGTGATATTATTCAGGGCTGTTAATGGTCATTATTATGATTAATGGGTGAATTAATTTTGTTTAATTTGAAGTTGATTTGTGGTGGAGGTGATTGGGAAAATAGTGTGGTTCTTTGCAAACAGAATACACAGAAAATAAGAAATAGTCCCTCTCCACCGAAATCCCAAAAATAACCCAATCTCTTTCTCTCCTCTACGTTTAAACACTCCTTGCTAAAACGATCTGGATATGTTGTGCGCGATGAGTGAGAGATTAACGAGGCTCCGGGGGTCAAAATCTTCAACTTGATCTCTCACAAATCAAAACTCTAGAACACCCCTCTTCTCTCTCTCTCTCTCTCTCTCTCTCTCTCTCTCTCTCTCTCTCAATGATGTAAAGTCCCCAATAGGTTAGGAAAAAGGTATCCTAAATGTGGTAGGGATTAGAGATATTATAAATAATGAACATCTATAATTAAATCTAAAAATCTGCAATCAGTTGTGTTTGCCATCGATGGTGGCTCTCAACCATCAATGGTGTCCAGGCCCCATCGATGGTTGAGAAGCCCATCGATGATATGAAAGTCTCTGGAGTCAAAATCAACAACGACACATGTTGAACATTGATGAGCTCTTGTTGCCATAGATAGGCAATGCCTACCATCGATGGTAGCAAGACTCAAATCAGCTTTTGAGCTAATTTGCCCATCGTTTCGTCTCGTACACTTCTTATATTTGTATTTACCTATATTATATCATCTCAAACCAATATTAGTACCAAATAAGAGTTTGTTATTACTCAAACAAGAGATATTATACAAACTACATCTTAACAATCTTTCCCTTTTGATAATAACAAATTTAAAACTTGAAATACCGAAATACATGCATATTTGAGATATATCAACAACAACAATAAGCACAAATACACTCTCACGCAAAAGAAAAAGATATGCAATGATCCCCTACATTTATGTATTCATGAAAAGTGTAATCAAACACAGATATTGTAAAACTCCTCCTAAAACAATGCATCGAGTATTTAAAAAATATTCAAAAACAAAATATTCAAAAATCAAAACATGAAACCCACTCAGTCAAAAGATCCACTCATGCAAAGAACTCATCAAAATTTACCAAATTCTCCCCCTTTTGTTATTAGTAAAAGTGAAAAACACACCAATGAATATACTTAAAAGAAGAAAAATTCAGATAAAAATTATCCGAAAGGTGTACGGGAGAGAAAAACACACTGGTTAACACAAAAAATTCAAAGAAAAATAGCACAAGGGATCCAAATTTAATGACAAAACACAAAAATATGAGAGAAAACATGTCAAATCGCACATACAAAAAGATTAAATATTAGTGTAAAGTGTGTGAAACATATAGTGAAAAGACTTATACTAGTTCATTGGACAAATTCAGATATATCAAAGTGAATATTGAGCAATAATAAGACTTAAACTATCTCAACCTTAGATATTAAGGACCAAAATATTTCCCTATTACCTCAACCATACAGGATTCAAGAGGAAGAACGATATTGTTTGGCGGGCGATTTATATCATCTCTAAATATAAAAGATATTCAGTATAGGATGACTACCCTTTGAGATATGCACACACACAAATCCATGAGTGTGGGTGTTTGATCATCTTTTAACGACTACACTCAATTTTTCGTAGATTTTATAAGAGTGTGAATCTTTGATCATCTTTTATACACTCTTATTGTTTGATTGATATTTAAAATAAATGCACTTTAGCACATATTAAGATAAAGAATTGTACATTAGCCAAGTCAAAATGCTCGAATCACGTGATATAACCAAAAAAAATCTATAAATCAAATATAAGACTTTTAATCACTATTTCACAACACAAAACATGATAATTATGAAAATAGGTGTGTGAAATTGCTATGTGAAATATCTCGTGTAAACAACGTGTCATGTAATTACCTTTTGATCATTGTGTGCGTAAATATATACATATAGATTGAAAGTCATATGTGAACTGTGTGACATAATCAAGCCTATATACTAAACAAATAGTCTCATTTGAATCAATCCTGTAAAAGCATTGTTGAAGCTAATTTTTATTAAAATAATAAAATATTATAAGGGGGTTCGGATTTATCACCATGAAAGAGCAGATCATTTCACAAAAAGGGTAAGAAGCAAATAATCCAAAAGGATTAGATGCTTGAAGATACAATTTTTAGAAAAAAATATCTTGAAGCTTGACCTTATCATTATACTCTAAACACCAAAATCTTATCATAAATCTTTCTCCCTTTATATATACCCCCTACTCCATCATCGTAGGCAGAGACACTGAAAAAAGACAAAGAAAAGAAAAAAAAAGGAAGAGAAGAGAGACGCCACAAACACATCCACGCCTAAACAAAAAAAAAAAAAAAAAAAGAAAGGAGACAGAGCTCCTCTAAAGAATAGAGCCAAAACTCCTGCCATCATTTTTTTTCTTCAACTGCAAAAAAAAGCCATCTGCTCCGTCTTTGCCCCATTGTAAAAGGCAAGGTGATTTTCCATCTTCATCCTATTTTCCCCTCCATCAAACTAAACAGGGTCCATCATTACCTATCTCCCATCAAGCCAAATAACAATCACACATTCATGCGGCATTTGTCGATCAAAAATTGCTAATAATACCGAGGAACCATCCGCATCCGAGGCACCGTGCTCAACACGAGTCACTGTACTCACCCGAGGCACCATCCTCATCCGAACCACTGTGCTCAACACGAGGCATCGTCCTCACCCCGAGCCACCGTGCTCAACCCGAGGCACCGTCCTCACCCGAGATCAACATATTCCTTTTTATAATTTTTTTGATTTCAACTTGGATTTTTGCATGAGTTCAACAGATAAAAAAAGAAAAGATTAGAATTTTGCATGGCTTCACGTGATCAACAAAAAAAAAAGAATTTTGCATGACTTGTCACCTAAGCAGGAGCAAATAAGGTTTGTTGGAAGTCGCAAATACATTAAATGAGTGGAACACATGATATTGTGTGTCTAGCTAAAGTAATGATATATGCAGATTAGCATAACATGCTCTACTCTGGGTGTATTGGTCTTTCACACAACAATCCTTTAAAAAAAGGGAAAAGAAAAAGAGAAAAAGGGGGATTGTAAGAAAATACAAACGGTTCAAGCCTTGAAACAAACGAAATAAAAATAGACCGCTGGTACTTCGGGTCGGCGAATTGTAAGAAGAGTTATGTATATCTTTAGACCACGATGTGATCTCCACAAAACAAATCACTTAATTTTAGACTTTGCGGTTCTAATTTTCAATAGTTGTGAGTTTTCTAGCAATATTGTTAATTTATAGAGCTTTGTGAAGAGGAATCCTGTTAGAGAAAGAATTGTAATCAAAGCTTGATTAGGATATTCAAATTTCAATCTTAATGTAACTGGGAAAAGAAACAAAAAAAGGAAACGTACAGAGTATGATTCCTTAAAGAAACATATGCAAAAGGATCCCCTTATAAATTAGGTGTATCACAAAGAATCCCATCCAAACCTTGGTAAGTTAGAAAACCCCTTTTAAAACAAATCAAAATTATAGTTCTTTCCCTTAAAGAAGGGGGGGAATTATGAAACAACCCATGATTTTATAAGAAAATCCCTTGCCATCCAGAAAACTGCAAATTAGTCCAAAATTTGTAGAAAACCCCCTGATCAGTCTAGAAATTGCAGAAAACCCCCTGATCAGTCCAGAATTTGTAGAAAACCCCCTAATCTGCCTAGTTTTGCAAAACAGTCTGAAATTTATAGTTTGCACCCTGAAATAATTGTAGAAATTGCATTTAAGTTCAAAAACTACAAAATAACTCAGAATTTACAGTTTACACCCTGGAAAAAATACAGAAATATACTTCAACCCAGTTTTGCAATCTGCTCCAGAAATCATAGTTGGGTCACTCAAAATGTTGAAAATACAAAGACAAATTCAAGGAAAATACTGAAATCACAAAATCCAAATCGGACCTCTATGTCCCTAAACTAGATAAAAATTTGGCGTAGAAAGAAAATACCAAAAAACGGACCTCTACGTCCCTAAACTGGATGAAAGAATAATTTTGTGTAAAAAGAAACACACTTGAAACAACCTGGTGTAAAAACATGTGCCAATAAATTTAAGATCAAAAGGTTCAATTGTGTCGACCTCTAAGTTGTTGAACTAGCTAAAAAATACACAATTCGAACAATAAAATCAAACTCGATCTCCATGTCACTAAACTGGGCCAAACCAAATTCGACCACTACGTCATTAAACTGAACAAAATTTCAAATTCGACCTCTACGTCATTAAACTAGAATAAATTCCAAATTTGACCTCTAAGTCGTTAAACTGGATAAAATTCTAAATTTGACCTCTACGTCGTTAAACTGGAATAAATTCCAAATTTGACCTCTAAGTCATTTAAACTGGAATAAATTCCAAATTTGACCTCTAAGTCATTAAACTGGGTAAAATTCTAAATTTGACCTCTACGTCGTTAAACTGGAATAAATTCCAAATTTGACCTCTAAGTCATTTAAACTGGAATAAATTCCAAATTTGACCTCTAAGTCATTAAACTGGGTAAAATTCTAAATTTGACCTCTACGTCGTTAAACTGGGCTGAATTCCAAATTCGACCTCCACATCGCTAAACTGGGTTTAAGAATCCAAGTTCCATTTCATGCCTCCAAGTGAAACCCAAACCTAAATTTCAGTTGCCACATCTCTAGTGTAGGATTTTATATGAAAATTTGTACACTGCGGGTATGCCCTTGGTTAAGCCATGTATATGATCATTTAAAGAAATAATAGTAAATTTTTGTATTTTCTTGCTTTGCGAGTTTTATCTTGTTTTTAATGACTTTTATTGACTCTTGATCGAATGTTCCTTTTATTAGTAAGGGTAGTTAACAATGGACTCTTGAGTCTTTTAGAAACCATGAATCCACATAAAAATAAAACCCTCTCCCGTAGAGTGAATTTGACGGGATTGATATACAATACAAAGTTATCTATCTTAATTGGATGCACTTATACAAAACTAATTTAGATAGATAATTTTGACCTACAAATTCTAGCACGCCCGGTGGGACTTGGATTTTTCCTTCCATCTTTGAGTCAATAAGTCATCGAAATAGGAAACTCACTATCCGGTTTTGCAACAATGTCTTACGAAGATCTTTTTCTTCCTTTGCAGAATCAATGGCATCCAAGCAAGAAGTTGCAGTCGGAACCCCGTTCACCATCACTTTCGACTCCGTGACATTCCCCTCAACTGTGACGAGTACTGACTTGACATCGGTCTCCTTTGGGACCATTACAGAAGTGATCAATTGCTTAGCGACTGGCATCTCCCAGAAACAGGAACAATCTATTGCACCCACTGAAAACCCTAAGAATGCAAATTCGCCAAAGTCATCCAAGCTTCCCTCACGAGGCAAAAGGTCTAACGTGGTGGTTCAGAGCCTACCAACTTCGCCAAAGAGGAAATCTGTATTTGAGAGGCTTATTTTCCCAACTACCGAGCAAAAATCTATTTTTGAAAGGCTGTCCAACCCCGTCAACAAGGCGACCAACAAGAGAAAGTCAGTTTTTGAGAGATTGACTCATGTCGACGATGTTGAGACTCCAGGACAGAACCTAAACAAGGACGTTGAGTCCATGGTTCCTGTGAAAAATTCTTTTGAACCACTAAAATATGTTCAAAAGAATTCTACTACAGCTAAGCTCCGTAAGAATGCTTTTAAAACATTCATAACCAAAGGAAAGAAGCCTAAGGAGGAACTTAAAACTTTATCCTCCATGATATATCGAGCACTAAAGCAGGTTAGAAGAATTCAAGGCGTTACGTCTTCCCCACCGCTAAAATCAGAAGATTTGGTCACTAAAAATTCCTTAGCAGCCTCAGCAAGAAAGAAAAGGATAGTGAAGAAAAATTCTACGGAACAATATACGGTACATACTATATATACCATCAGGAACACAGATGAAGATGGTTCCGCACGCAGAACAAGGAGTAGAAGCAGAGAGGAAAGCAGCTCATCCCATAAAGATGCATCGAGGGATCAAAATGAGGAAACAGAAATGAATGTAGAGAATAAGAATAAAAATAAAGAGACCACTATTATCAAGGAAAATAGTGATGAGGAAGGACCAGACTTCGTTCTAGAAGACAAAGATGATGTCATTGAAGGTCTTCAGAGACAACTTGCTAAGAGCAAGAAAGAAGTCAGTGCGCTGAATATGAGAATGAATGACTTTATGTCGGTTATGCTTCAAATCAGCAATCAACTTGCAAGGATCGAGCAGGGGAAACTGCGAGAAAAGAATTCTACTACTGAGCGATCACAATCAGGTGTTCGTCCAGATATTGGTCAAAGTTCTGGCCAGTCTCATGAAGATTCTGCAGTTTTAACAAAAGATCAGATAAAAGACATGGTGCTGAATGAAGTGAAGACGGTTATTGATGGGAAATAAGTGATTACCTCTTTAGTTGCAAGTATACAACCCTTATCAAGTTATAGTATATAAGATTATCGATCCCACGAGGAACGGGAAAGTAGGAGGAGTTTTGCTCAAGTTTTGGTTCTCAAATTATGCGCGCGACAATTAGGAGTTTATTAAAATAAAATGGAAGTGATAAATGGTGAAAGTGGTGGTGGAGAGGTAAGAGAGAGTGGATTGTGGATTATGTGCAAAGGAGGAGAAAATAAAGTTGAAAATGTGGTTGTGGTTATATGCACATAATAACAAAACTAGGTTTGAGATTATATGCACATGGAGGGAAAATGAGATTGAGAGAAAATAAGTGCAAAATAAAAGAAAGCAAGATTGAGAGAGAGAGGAGAGGAAAATCAAAATCAAGAATAAAGGAAAATAACAAACAAATGAAAAATAAGGATAAGAGGAAAATAAAGAAGGTAAAGTATGGAGGATTAATTAAAGATATGAGGAATCTAGAGTAGATCCACTTAGCTTATCTCAATCTCATGAAAATGAGTTGGATTTGTTAGCTAGTTTCAAACAATCTCTAGGGATCCCACGAATATTAGCTCCATACTTAGAAAAGGGTAATTCCCTAGAGGGTTCTAGCCTCAAGGTGAATTAAAGAAAAGAAAAATCTAATCTAGAAAGTAAATACAAGAATTAAATACATTGCATGAAAGTAAATTGCAAGGAATTAAATTGCATGAAAGTAAATTGCGAGAAAGTAAATTGCATGAAAGTAAATCTATTCTACAAACAAGAAAATAAAGAAGAAAATGAAAAAGAAATAAAATAGAAACCAACAACTCCTGATCTTAATCTAATCCTCCTTTTGGTCCTTGGATTAGAAGAAGAGAAAGGAAATTGAAGGGGTGAAACATTTCATTTATTGTGTAATAAAAGTTACAATTTTGGAAGGTCTTCTCAATTAAGAGTGACCCTCCTCTCCAAATGGAGTTTTTACAAAATATTTCACACTCAAAACACTCACCTTCACCCTATTTATAGCCCAACGGAGTTGATGTGAACCATTGGATCAAACCTAGCCAAAAGGAGAGAAATCCACCATTAATTGAATCTGTTGAAACCGTCGGTTGGCCGATCGGTTAATAACCGGTTGGTCAACCGATTGGTTCCCAATCAATTTGTCTTTTCTTGATTTTTCTTCACGAATTTCTCTTGGATCAATTTGGTATCTTGGGCCTTGGTTTGTCTTGATTTGGGCTTCAAATATTGGTAGAAATTGAGAGAATTTGAGTCATTTGGGCTTTTATTCATTATTTCTTTATTAGCACGCAAAATAAGATAAAAATAATTATTAGTAATATCGTTATTCATATAACATAGGTAATAAGGGTATAAAAATGTAATTAAAATGTGATAATCAGTTATAGCCGAAGAGGAGTCAAAGAAGCACGGCATATCAAGAGGCAGACCGTACCCAACGGCATATGACTTGGTAGATTACCCTCCGAGTTATCTAGTACCGAAGTTTCAAAAGTTTAATGGAATCGAAAATGCGAGTCAGCATATTGCCCATTTCAGGGCAACTTGTGGCAATACAGGGGGCAACGATATTTTACTCCTAAGGCAATTTGTCAACATTCTAAGTGGAGTAGCATTTGAGTGGTATTCTGGTTTGCCTAATGATTCTGTAAGAACTTTTGCAGAGATGGAATCGCTTTTTCGCAAAAGATTTGTGAGTGTTAGCGATAAAATCACTATTGGAGATTTAGTTGTGACCAAACACAAGAACGATGAAAGTGTCCTGGACTATGTCACCAGGTGGCGCAATTTAAGCATCAAATATGAGCAAAATTTAGAATAAACACAAGCTGTGGGCCTGCTTATGGGAAATATCGATAACTGGATGGCTCCATTCTTAGCTACAGCTGGGGTAAACACATTTCAAGATTTGATCACACATATAGCAAGACTCAAAAGAATGAATCCTTTGGTAGTCACTAACCTTGTGCCCGAAAAGTTTAAAAAGGACGGATGGAAGAAGAATGAACAACCCAAGGGTGCCACAATATTGACCAAGAAAAATAATAACATGGTAGCATCGACTTCTTCATCTAAAGATCAGTATCAAAATAAACCTGTTTTCAGAGAAGGAAGGGAACATAAGAGTTCCACATTTGAAAAAAGAAAAAAGAAGCAATATTCGTTCAGAAGGGACAAAGTAAGGAAAATCTTTAAAAATGCATTGAAGAACGGGTTGCAACTACCTGAACCCAAAAGACCTCAAGAAGTCGATAAAGTCGATGATCCAAATTATTGTCCCTATCACAGATTAGTAAGCCACCCAATCGAAGATTGTTTTGTTTTCAAAGATTAGGTAGAAAAGCTGTTCAAGGCAGGAGAGATTTCTCTTTCCAATTCTACATTAGTTGACTCTTCTGGAGAGCAAGCAAATATGATAGAAGTTTGTGCGGCAAGTGATTTAGAGCCATTAAGGAACATGGCCATCTCAAAGAAAACTAAGAAGTTGATAAAATTCTTTCAGCTCAAGCAGGGATCACATGGCGAAGTCCTCAAATTATTGAACAGACACCTGAAACCGTGCTGGTTAAACACGTTAGAGAACAGAAGAAGAAATCTCGAAAACAAAGAAGGAAGAAAATAGTAAAACCAGCCGATTCTTCTATTGAGAAATCAGCACTTTAGAAGTACATAGATTCCCTTAAAGAATATGTTCAGGGTGAAAGAAAGTTAATTCTATTAAGAGATTTCTTCCCTCCATAAGTTGAAGAAGAGACCCTCGAAGACGTGGAAGAGAAAATAAGAGTAGAAGTGTGCGGGGCTATCTCTCATAGCCTTGATGAGGATGAGTTTGAGTATATCATCCGAGAAAGGAATGCTTTTACCGAAGACTTCGACATAGAATCCTCCTACCAGAGTTCTGAAGGATCAATTGCAGTGAATCTATAAGGATCCTCCACGAATAAAATGTATGAAGAAAAACCACATAGAACTTGTCATGCTATAACTCTAGAAAGTGATTCAGAGGATGAACTAAACTTTCCGGACGAGAATGAAGAGAAATTAAATGAAGCTCAACAAATCAAATTAAGGAATGGAAAAGTACTACCCGAGAAACAAGGTTCTACCAACAAAGACAAGGAGAAGCAGATCGAAATTGAGGAAAGTCTACTTCCCACCACTGAAAAGAAGAGAACTTCTGGTTCTGTGGACTATAATATACTGGCCCGCTTGAAGAAGTTACCCTCTCTTCTCAGCATATATGATGCTCTTCTAATGTCAAAAGAATTGAGAGAGACTCTCATTCAAGCACTTCAAAATCTAGACATATATCAATCTTTCTTTGCTGAGGCAAGCATGAAAGAGGCACTTTATGCGATGCATATGACTTCGGTCACATTCACGGATAAGGATTTATTGTTGGGCACCAATGAACATAATAGGCCTCTATATGTCACAGGGTTATGTGATGGCGAGAAGATTACCCGAATATTGATTGATCCAGGTTCCTCTGTGAACCTTTTAACCCTAAGAACTTTGAGAAATCTTTCCATGGATGTGCAATTTTTATCTCGTGAAAAAATCACTATCCAAGGATTTAATAGCAGCAGTCAGCAAACTCTAGAATCAATAATTCTAACTATTGAGATGGGAGAGCTCAGGACCGAAGCTAAGTTTTATGTAATCAATGCAGATACATCGTATAGAGTTTTGTTAGGGAGGCCGTGGCTGCACGATTATAACATTGTGCCTTCTACTCTACATTAATGCATGAAGTATATCAAAGATGGAAAAGAAAGAAGAATTAATGGAGATATTCAGCCTTTCAGTGTCCATGAAGTAAAATACAATGATGCAAAATACTTCCTAAACCCTCAAAAGAAAAGTCAATCTGGTACATCAGAAGGAAATAGTCATGACAATAATAAAAAGGGAAAGAAGATCATGCAAAGACCAACAAAATCACATTTTGGGAGTGAATCAGATTCTTCGGAAGATGAAGCCAGCAAGGATGGACATTTCAAGAAGGTCTTTAGAATCGGATGCAACCGCAAAATGACATGGGAGAATTATGAAGATAGTTCAGATGATGACGGCTTGTTATCATTATCTGTTATAGCAACTAAATCATTTGAGAGAAATCCCATTATTTCAGAAGATGTCTTGACTATCACAAGGATTCCACCAGATCATACAAAAGATTTGTATACCATTACTTGTTTTAAGGTAGAACATTTAGAAACATTCTATGCTCCACCTTTGAAGAGGGGACAAAAAGGAAGCCTATTTTACAAATCCAATCCCTCAAATGCTCAGAAAGATCTCATCGATCTTAAAGAAGATGATAAAACAAACATGAGCCATGTGTGAATCCCACGACACTATTCAAAAAAATTGCTAAAATTAATAAAGAAATTCAAAATTCCTACAAGGCAGTCAAAGAACCAAATGAAACTCTTTCAAAATATGTGGAGTCCTCCTCAGTCCCGAACAGTAAAACTGGATGGTCGGTCATCTCATACCAAAGGCTTAGGGTATTTTTTCCCTTCAACTGAACTATGCCGAATGATAACAATCAAAGAAGCAAAGTCAGAAATGGGCAGTTTGACTACAGATGTTAACGTCACCCTTGATGAAGTCTTTGAGATAGATGAGAAAAATATAGAAGATCCTATAATATTAAAATTAAAGGATGCTCCAAAAGAGTTAGAAGATAGCGGACAAGCTACAGTTGATGAGCTGAAGGAAATTAACCTGGGAACAGAAGAAGAGCCCATACCCACATTTATGAGTACCCTTTTATCAGAGGAAAGGTTAGTTACATACAAGAATCTCTTATTGGAATTCAAAGACTGCTTCGCCTGGACGTATAAGGAAATGCTAGGATTAGACCCAAGCGTCGCAGTTCATAAATTGGCTATAAAACCAGACTCTACCCCAGTTAAACAAGCACCTAGAAGAATGGGACTGGAACCAGAGGAGAAAGTCATTGAAGAAATCAAGAAGCTCACTGAAGCTGGATTCATCAGAGAAGAAAAATACCCGAGCTGGGTTTCTAGCATTGTTCCAGTAAAAAAGAAAAAGGGACAAATCCGTGTTTGTGTAGATTATAGAGATTTGAACAAGGCTTGTCCAAAAGATGATTTCCCACTTCCTGTGACAAAGTTGATGATTGACAATACTTCCAGCCACGAAATATTCTCATTTATGGATGGATCGTCAGGATGTAATCAGATAAAAATGGCTCCTGAAGATGAGAAAGACACCTCCTTCCACACACCGATCGGTATCTTTTGTTACAAAGTCATGCCGTTTGGGTTAAAAAATGCCGGAGCTACCTACCAAAGAGCCATGACTCACATATTTGATGATTTAATCCATAAAGTGGTTGAATGTTATGTAGATGATCTGGTAGTGAAAACACAGGTAAAAAAGGACCACCTAGAAGATTTACGAACCGTTTTTATGCGGTTAAGAAAATATAACCTAAAAATGAATCCTCTCAAATGTGCTTTTAAGGTCACATCGGGAAAATTTCTTGGGTTCGTAGTTCATCACAGAGGAATTGAAATTGATCCTTCAAAAATCGAAGCTATTCAAGAAATGTCACCTCTAAAGAACCTTAAATAGCTCCGATCTTTACAAGGAAAACTTGCTTATATCAGAAGATTCATATCTAACATGTCCGGTAGATGCCAACCATTTTCCAAGTTGATGAAGAAAGATGCCTCATTTATTTTGGATGAAGCTTAGCAAAATGCCTTTGAAAATATCAAAAGGTATTTACTCAACCCTCTGGTTCTAGCCGCACCGATCTCGAATAAATAACTAATCATTTATATTGCTGCTCTTGATGATTCACTTGGAGCTTTATTAGCTCAAAATAATGAGGACGGAAAAGAGAATGCTCTCTACTATCTAAGTAGAAGGTTAGTAGGTACCGAAAATAATTATTCTCCAATTGAAAAATACTGCCTAGCATTAGTGTTCGCTGCAAAAAATTAAGGCATTATCTTTTGGCACATGAAGTGGTATTAATCTCTAGAGTAGACCCCTTGAAATATATGATGGCAAGGACAGTTCTAGTGGGGAGATTGGTTTTATGAGTTGTTATTCTTATGGAATATGACATTAAATATATGCCCCAAAAAGCTGTTAAAGGACAAGCTTTGGCAAACTTTCTCACGGCTCACCCTATTCCAGATAATTTGCCTCTCAAATTTGAGCTTCCAGATGAGCATGTGCTACGGATAGAAGATGATGAACAATTTTGGAGATTATATTTCGATGGAGCATCATCAATTCATCCGGCCATAAGCCCTTGCCTTTCGAAGATCAAATCTGGCATAGGGCTTGTCTTTATCACTCCGACAGGTGGAATCCTGCGCTATTCTTTCGCTCTTTCTGAACCACGAATGAACAATGAAGCTGAATATGAAGCACTCATCATCGGATTAGAATTAGCAGTCGAAATGGGAATCGAGAAACTACATGTTTTTGGAGATACTCAGCTAATAATCAATCAAGTTAAAGGAGACTACAAAGTAACAAGTCGGAGTTGATCAAATACAACGATAGGACTAAAGAGTTGATGCAACGAATTCCCATTCTTAAACTGGAAAGAGTCCCTCGTTCTATGAATGGGGAAGCTAATTCCCTAGCTAGAATTGCAAAAGAGTTGGCCAATCTAGATGTTGATGAAATCCAAATAGTGGTTAGAAATCGAAAGGTATTATTTCCTACCAACCTTGACCAAGAGTATGATCAGAATGAAACTTCAACTCCTGCAAAAGCTTTGACCATTGAAGAAGAAGATGACTGGAGACAACCTTTCATTGACTACTACCAATATAACAAGCTTCTAGAAGATAAGGCTGATAGAGCTCAACTTCGAAGGAGACTGATGCAATACACCTATGAAAATAATACTCTATATCAAAAATCCTATGATGGTGTGTCACTGCGGTGCTTATCACCTGGAGAAATAAAACATGTGATGCAAGAAGTACATGCAGGAGCTTGCGGCGCTCACCAGACTGGGCTTAAAATGAGGATTAAATTCATCAACATTCGAATTACCTACACCCTACAGTGGCATCATGGCCTTTCGACATGTGGGGAACAGATATCATTGGACCCATTGATCCACCCTCTTCTAGTGGCCACAGATTCATCTTGGCAGCTACTGATTATTTTTCTAGATGGACAGAAGCGGTAGCCTTGAGAGAGGTGAAAGCAGACAATGTTATTAGATTCTTCAAAAATAATATAATTTATCGATTTAGATTGCCACGCTGAATTATTTCTGATAATGGTCCTTCTTTTAAAAGTTTTAAAGTGGGGAGATTCGCTGATCAAAATAAAATAGATTGGCGATATTCATCAATTTATAATCCAAGAGCTAATGGCCTAGCTAAAGCATTCAACAAAACCCTATGCAAACTTCTAAAGAAAATTATTTCCAGGAACAAGCATGATTCGCATGAAAAACTCTTGGAGGCGGTTTGGGCTTATAGGACTACATATCGGACCCCAACACAGGCTACACCATATTCATTGGTATACGGGGCGAAAGCAGTGCTACCTTTGGAAGTTGAAATTCCCTCTTTAAGGATAGCAGTTCAATATGGCTTAACTCATGAAGAAAATGCTAAACTTCACTTAGATGAGCTTGATGCTTTAGATGAAGTTCGGCTCAGAGCCCAACAAAGTATGGAGTTATACAGGGCAAGAATGGAAAGAGCCTATAACAAACTAGTGCGAATTCGTGCTTTCAAAGAGGGCGAAATGGTTATGGTTCTGCGAAGACCGATCATCGTCACTCGCCATGCTGGAAAGAAATTTCAGCAAAATTGGGAAGGCCCTTATATCATCGAAAAGGTCTTTGATGGAGGAGCTTATCAACTAATTGACCATCATGGAGAGCGTCCAATGCCACTGATCAATGGACGCTTCCTAAAGAAATATTATCCATAAACTGCATCAACATTTTACTCATTGGGGGCACGAGTCTAAACTGCATCCACATTTACTCCTTGCAGGCACGAGTCTAAACTGCATCCACATTTACTCCTTGCGGGCACGAGTGTAAACTGCATCCACATTTTACTCCTTGGGGGCACGAGTCTAAACTACATCCATATTTACTCCTTGGGGGCATGAGTCTAAACTGTATCCACATTTACTCCTTGTGGGCACGAGTCTAAACTGCATCCACATTTACTCCTTGGGGACACGAGTCTAAATTGCATCCATATTTACTCCTTGGGGCATGAGTCTAAAGCGTATCCACATTTACTCCTTGGGGCATGAGTCTAAAGCGTATCCACATTTACTCCTTGTGGGCACGAGTCTAAACTGCATCTACACCTTACTCATTTGATATGCGAGTATAAATTGCAACCTGCACAAGTTCACTTACTGTATTAAAAAAAATGGAGGACGTGATTTTATCAAAAAGAATCACGGGAAAAAGATGAACCATCGACGGACCTGGTGAAAACCCGAAAGGGCCCAGGGGTAAAATTGTCAAAAAAAACCCGGCTGTGGTATACCTTCACAGGCAAAAATGGGAACCCCTCGCTATAGGAAAATCTGAAAGGACCTATAGGCAAAACCATAAAAGGGAACTAACCACGGTGAAAACCTAAAAAAAAAAGGCACCTGGTTAGAACAAACACCAAACCATCCCCGAGTCCAATGATGAGTCACTACCGATAATGTATCTTTTGATACTTCGGATTGGTGACAAGCTGAGGAATCAACCTCAAAATTTTCTTTTTATTTTTATTATTTTTATATATTTATATTTTTTTCTTTTTATATTTTTTTCTTTTTTTTCTTTCTTTTTCTTCTTTCTTTTTATTTTTTTTAAAGAGTTTGCTCTGGTATCACGCAAATGATATTTTGGCATAGCGACAACTGAAGGCTAAATAAAAAAAGAAGAAGAAGAAGAAGAAATAAAAGGAAGCTACTCTAGATAATTCATCAACATCTGATCAATCAGACGATAGCATTGAAGATACTCAAATATCTTACAAGGATTCTCCAAAAGCTGAATATGACTGTCATAAAGGGAAGAAGGAAACCAAGCTACAGAAAGCATCCTGACACAAAAAACCAAATGTGAAGAGAAAAGGAAAGCCTATCAGTACAATTCTGAAGAGCACAAGCAGCCATAAAAAGGCGAAAAAATCACTACTTTACAATCTGAACTCGATGAATCTGAAAGCCAATAGTTCGATGTTGTTCCTGAAACTCAACTCGACTCCCTCTAAATGCATTCCCCTTTTCATGTTTTTGAACAACCATCAATGAGCTAGAAACATTCGGGGTCAAGTATTTGTGTTGAGGTTTTGCTGTTTGTTTTTAAACTTGGAGAGCTAGAAAAAATTTAGTTCAAATGTTTCTTCTGAAGTTTTATACTAAAAAAAACTCTAGTGAAATAACAAGACCATCAGAGTCGAAGTGCAATCACAAGAGGAAGCTCCGCTATTGTTACTTCGTCCCGAACTAATGTTGCAGCACCCGGATCTCTAAATTTTTAGTTTCCCTTATTTGCGGTAGCCCGTTGAACTAAAGGAGTCCAATTCTCAACATTCCCAACAATAGGCATGGTCTCATGATCTTCAAGCCCTCGAGGAAGTGGATTATCGTGATCAAAAAGCCTAGTATATTTATTTCGGCCATCAAGCATGGTGTTAACCCATTCCCATCGGTCGAGCTTAAAGCAACCATCACGATCAGCGTCTCTTACGTAACGGTTGATCTCTTCATCGAAAGGCTCATACAAAGGAAGTTCGGACGATCGAGTCCAATTGAAGCCCATGACCTGCAAAAAAAAAAGGGAAACACATACATAAGTTATTGCAAGCTCCATTAACAACGACGATAGCAAAAGTGTTTCGCAGTGGGATTCTCATGTGCAATTACACCTAAGAACCCCACTGGGGGGCATTTGTTGAAGCTAATTTTTATTAAAATAATAAAATATTATAAGGGCGTTCGGATGCAAATTTATCACCATGAAAGAGCAGATCATTTCACAAAAAGGGTAAGAAGCAAATAATCCAAAAGGATTAGATGCTTGAAGATACAATATTTAGAAAAAAATATCTTGAAGCTTGACCTTATCATTATACTCTGAACACCAAAATCTTATCATAAATCTTTCTCCCTTTATATATACCCCCAACTCCATCATCAATGGCAAAGACGCTGAAAAAAGAAAAAGAAAAGAAAAAAAAGAGGAGAGAGACGCCACAAACACATCCACGCCTAAAAAAAAAAAGAAAGAAGACAGAGCTCATCCAAAGAACAGAACCAAAACTCCTGCCATCATTTTTTTTCTTCAACTTAAAAAAAAAGCCATCTGCTCTGTCTTTGCCCCATTGTACAAGGCAAGGTGATTTTCCATCTTCATCCTATTTTCCCCTCCATCAAACTAAACAGGGTCCATCATTACCTATCTCCCATCAAGCCAAATAATAATCACACATTCATGCGGCATTTGTCGATAAAAAATTGCTAATAATACCGAGGCACCATCCTCATTCGAGCCACTGTGCTCAACATGAGTCACCGTACTCACCCGAGGCACCGTCCTCATCCGAGCCACCGTGCTCAACCCCGAGGCACCGTCCTCACCCGAGATCAACATATTCCTTTTTATAATTTTTTTAATTTCAACTTGGATTTTTGCATGAGTTCAAAAGATTTAAAAAAAAAGGAAAAGATTAGAATTTTGCATGGCTTCAGCGTGATCAATAAAAAAAAAAGAATTTTGCATGACTTGTCACCTAAGTAGGAGCAAATAAGGTTTGTTGGAAGTCGCAAATACATTAAACGAGTGGAACACAGGATATTGTGTGTCTAGCTAAAGTAATGATATATGCATATTATCGTAACATGCTCTACTCTGGGTGTATTGGTCTTTCACACAACAATCCTTTAAAAAAAGGGAAAAGAAAAAGAGGGGGAGGATTGTAAGAAAATACGTACGGTTCAAGCCTTGAAACAAACGAAATAAAAATATACCGCTGGTACTTCGGGTCGGCGAATTGTAAGAAGAGTTATGTATATCTTCAGACCATGACGTGGTCTCCATAAAACAAATCACTTAATTTTAGACTTTGTGGTTCTAATTCTCAATAGTTGTGAGTTTTCTAGCCATATTGTTAATTTATAGAGCTTTGTGAAGAGGAATCCTGTTAGAGAAAGAATTGTAATCAAAGCTTGATTAGGATATTCAAATTTCAATCTTAATGTAACTGGGAAAAGAAACAAAAAAAAAGGAAACATACAGAGTATGATTCCTTAAAGAAACATATGCAAAAGGATCCCCTTATAAATTAGGTGTATCACAAAGAATCCCTTCCAAACCTTGGTAAGTTACAAAACCCCTTTTAAAACAAATCAAAATTATAGTTCTTTCCCTAAAATAAAAAAAAGGGGGAATTATGAAACAACCCATGATTTTATAAGAAAATCCCTTGTCATCTAGAAAACTGCAAATCAGTCCAGAATTTGCAGAAAATCCCCTGATCAGTCCAGAATTTGCAGAAAACCCCTAAACTGTCCAGTTTTGCAAAACAGTCCGAAATTTACAGTCTGCACCCTGAAATAATTGTAAAAATTGCATTTAAGTCCAAAAACTACAAAATAACTCAGAATTTGTGGTTTACACCCTAGAAAAAAATACAGAAATTGTACTTCAACCCAGTTTTGTAATATGGTATTGAAATCATAGTTGGGTCCCTCAAAATATTGAAAATACAAAGACAAATTCAAGGAAAATACGGAAATCACAAAACCCAAATCGGACCTCTATGTCCCTAAACTAGATAAAAATTTGGCGTAGAAAGAAAACACCAAAAACGGACCTTTACGTCCCTAAACTGGATGAAAGAATAATTTTGTGTAAAAAGAAACACACTCGAAATGACCTGGTGTAAAAACATGCGCTAATAAATTTAAGATCAAAAGGTTCAATTGTGTCGACCTCTTAGTTGTTAAACTAGCTAAAAAATACACAATTCGAACAACAAAATCAAACTCGACCTCCATGTCACTAAACTGGGCCAAACCAAATTCGACCACTACGTCATTAAACTAAATAAATTTTTAAATTCGACCTCTACGTCATTAGACTAGAATAAATTTCAAATTTGACCTCTCAGTCGTTAAACTGGATAAAATTCTAAATTTGACCTCTACGTCGTTAAAGTGGAATAAATTCCAAATTTGACCTCTAAGTCATTTAAACTGGAATAAATTTCAAATTTGATCTCTAAGTCGTTAAACTGGATAAAATTCTAAATTTGACCTCTACGCCGTTAAACTGGGCCGAATTCCAAATTTGACCTCCACGTCGCTAAACTGGGTTCAAGAATCCAAGTTCCATTTCATGCCTCCAAGTGAAACCCAAACCTAAATTTCAGTCGCCACATCTCTAGTATAGGATTTTATATGAAAATTTGTACACTGTGGGTATGCCCTTGGTTAAGCCATGTATATGATCATTTAAAGAAATAATAGTAAATTTTTGAATTTTCTTGCTTTGCGAGTTTTCTCTTATTTTTAATGACTTTTATTGACTCTTAATCGAAGGTTCCTTTTATTAGTAAGGGTAATTAATAATAGACTCTTGAGTCTTTTGAAAACCATGAATCCACATAAAAATAAAACCCTTTCCGTAGGGTGAATTTGACGGGATTGATATACAAGAGAAAGTTATCTATCTTAATTGGATGCACTAATACTAACTAATTTAGATAGATAATTTTGACCCTACAAGCATATACATAGGTATATCTAATTTTTTCAAAAGAAAAAAAGAAAGAAAGAGAAATCTTTTTTTTAAATGGAAAAGAAAAAAATTCTAAAACACACCTAAAAAAGAAAAAATAAAAAGAAATAAAAATTCCAAAAAATATGTACATACAACATGAAAGTGAAGTATGCAAATATAAGGAACATACTAAACTGAACATCCATTAGCTAGAGTTCAGTTAATAAAAGAAAAAAGGAAAAAAAAAGACGACCTCCAACCCAAGAAAGTAGCAAATCCCTTAATCATCTAGTCATCATCCTCATCATCTCTCTGCATCTCCTCATCCTGATCCTCACCAATGTTAAACCTGCATGTAGTAGATGGATAAGGGGCTCACGTAGGCTTTGGCGGTCCTGTGCAGTAGTCAGAATACACAGGCTGCTTCCCAAGAGAAGGATCTATCTAACGTAGAGCTTACATGATGAACTGCAGGGAGGCATTGTAGTTGATATGCTGCATGGTCATGTCCCTCCCAAGAGTGTCCACCTATCCACTCAGACTCTCTACTCTCCCCAGAGAGTTTGTAGGGTCCACTAAGTGGAACCTGTTGCCTGTAAAGCAGATGACTAAAATCCAGATGATTGTCTAGCAGTGGTCTCGTCATTCCCTCTCGCACCTAAGCTCTTCCTCGTAGTCTCAGCTAAAAGTGAAGTTATTCCCTTCTCATATCAGTCGGTAGTGTGAAAGAGGATCCTCTGGTCATGGCAAATATGAGTGATGAGGAAAGGATATATGAGTCGAGTCTTCTTCCAAGTCTTCTTCTCAATCACCTCCTTAGCAGTAGCTGCAACCATACACATCCAACTAAAAATTAGCTCTACAGCATCAAAAGACTTACCCCTCACTAGCCAATATATTAATACCATATCCTGGATGCTAAGAGTGATGTAAGCAGCATGGGGATACGAGTCGAACTTGAGGAAGAGGTTGAGCAGAATGAATTCATGCTTGAGATGTCCTGAGTTGAAGATACCAGAATGTATCATCCCAGAAAGTTACTCCATCATTCTGTTATAGCTCTCAGAACCCGCAACCTGACTTGATGGAATAGGTGAAAACATCCTTGCTATCTATAGGAGGTTCAGGAAGTTTAGAGCCTTCCTTATATATGCTAGTGTGATTTTAATCTCCTTCCCCCTCACTTTGGTTGTAGCAATCTACTTCCCCTATTCTTTATAAAAGTTGATGTGAATTCCCTCACAAGAGTAATATTTGCTCTCTCGAGCCATATATCCATCATAGAGCTAAGCCCGGCTCTCTCAAGAATGCAAATATAACCTAACTGTATTTGCATACTTCTCGAGATTGTGTGCATCTACTCCAGGCTAAAAAATGATAAGAAGTTTTTCATACTTCTCTTGTACAAATGATCAACTTTGGTACGTTTTAAGCTTGACGTTCTCTATTTTTTCTTATTTTTCTCTTTGACTAAGGATTGGATATCAATCTCGCACTCCTTCTAGCAACTCCGGTGTGTTGCCTCAATCCTCGGTCTTCTTGCAGCCCTACAGAAAAGCACATAAGTGAGATCTAGGTATCCACATAGGTCCACGTTAGTTACCAATTATACCTTTTTGATATCCAAATCTGTTTAACAGTTTTAGCTCTATATTGCATACGATAATTCATTGAAATATGACCCATTCTACCACATAAAGTGCACATAGTAGACGATGCATTAGAAATAGGTACAAAAAGAGTTAAATTATTTCCTTTCACAAATGAAGGTTGAAAGTTTTTATATTTTCCTAAATATGAATAACCAAGTCCGGTTTTAGCTTTTGTAAATCGTTGCTTGGAAAGGATCATGTTTAAATCTTTTTAGCCCAGAGAAAATTTTTTCACGACCTTTTCCAAATTAATATTGTTGGACTTTAGTTGTTCATTTTTAGAAATAATAGTGGTGCACTTAATTTTAAGCGTTATTTGTTCAAATGACAATTCACACAATAATTCATTTATTTTAGCAACCAATTTTTATTTTCAAGAATTTTTCTTCTAGTTGCTTAGATAAACATGAATTTTTGTGTTGATAAACGTAACATTGTGTGCATTCAAGCTGTAGTGATTTCACAAGATGAATTATATGAATCTAATTTTAAGGAGAGAGAGTCAACTCTATCATATAAAGTTTTCTTATCTTTCCTCAAATTTGCATTCACTCTCTTTGTCACTTCATATTTTTTAGCTATTTCTCAAATTGTCCCAACATTTCAATGTACTTGGAATATAATTGATCATATAAAAGATATACCTCGTTATCTTAACCTTTACTTTCAGAGTCATTTGTTTCATCCTCTTCTGAATCTAAATTGTACTATTTCACCTCATAGGCACATATTAGCTTTCTTCTCATCTTCGATCAAGCTAACTTCTAATTCTTCGTCATCACTCATCATGTCCCAAGTTATCACTTTTAAACTTTTGCCCTCCATCTTCTTGTCCTTCTTGTTCAATGAGCATTTATTCTTGTAGTGACCTGGTTTTCTGCAATGATAATAAATAGGTTCAGTTTCAAATTCACTAGATGAATAATTATTTACCTTATTTGTGTATTGATTTCGTCTATTTTGCAGGTATTTCTATCCATTTTTGGTTCTCAACATAAGACTTGAACCCTTTGACAAGTAGTCCAACTTGACTATTGCCATCATCATTAGAGTTCAAGCTTGATTCTTTCTTCTTCTTAGATCGAAATTTTTCCTTTTTGGCTTTGAAAGCTAACGACTTGGTATTATCTTCTGAATTATTTTCTCTCTTTTTTAATCACACTTCATAAGTGAGAATAATTCCTACAAGATCCTCAAGAGCTAGTTTTTGCAATTCTTCAATAGCCATTATCTTCAGTTCCCAATCTCTGGAAAGAGAACAAATAATTTTTCTCACAAGCTTCTTGTTATCATATTCTTTTGCCAAAACTATTAATCTGTTCATAATGTCCGTGAATCGGGTGAACATGTCCTAAATACTCTCCGAGGCCTTCATCTTGAAATTCTCATACTTGCTCATAAGCATTAAGTTTCACCTTTTACATATGTGAAGTTCCTTCGTGTGTAACTTTCAAAGTATTCAAAATTTCCTATATAGTAGTACAATTTATCACACTTTTAACTCTTCTGTAGTTAAAGAATAATAAAGAGCATTCATAGCTTTTGTGTTTAAAGAATAAAGCTTTTTGTCTCTAGGGGTCCATCTTATCTCTAGGAATAACAATGGTGGGCTCAGCTGCAACAGTCGTAGGTTCACTATAGCCAGTCTCAACAATACTCCAAACGTCAAAATTGATGAACAACAAAAAGACTTTCATAAGCGCTTTCCAATAGGTGTAATTTGTCACATTGAAAAGTAGGCATCAGTTAACAACGTATCCCTCAGGAAAACCCATTGCGTCGATTAAACTAGACATCTCTACCCTTGGTTGTGAATATTAAAGATGGGTAATGAGACTCTGATACCACTTGTTGGATTTGAGATGCAAGCCTAGAAGGGGGGGAATAGGATTACTACCATTTCTTGCTAAAAAAACACAGAATACGCAGCAGAATATATAAAATAAAAGCGATAAATGATATAAAGTAATATAATCAAACACCAAGAGCAATTAACCAGGAACACACAAAATTTTATAGTGATTCAGATAACAATCCTTCGTCCACTCTTCCTTCTCGCGAAGGGGCTTCCTCACTATGCAAAGAGTTCACCTGAATCACAAACCCGATTCAGTAGGCTGACAAGACCACACCTTAGAATCTATCCGAAACCAGTTGTCTAACCTTACTCCTACAATGAGTAACTCCTAGCCATAGTTAGTCCTAAGCCTTAATTCAACTGGCTTGAGTATGCCGTCTAAAAATTTAAAGCAAAACTGACACAAACCATTAAAGCTCAGAATACAAGAAAGATCTTACAGTTTTTTTGTTAAACAAACTGTCCTTCAAAGAATATAAGCGTAGCTTAATAAAAAATGGTGAAGAAGATTAATCTAAGGGCAACTCTCCTTATTAAAATGATCCGAAGATGTTACACATGACTAGTGAGAGTTTAACAAGGCTCCGGGGAGTCAAAATCTTTAACTTGATCTCTCACAAATTAAAACTGTAGAACACCCCTCTTTCCTCTTTCTCTTTCAATGATATAAACTCCCCAATAGGTCAGGAAAAAGATATCCTCAACGCGGTAGAGATTGGAGATATTATAAACGATGAGCGATTGTGATTAAATTTAAAAATTTGCAATTAGCCGTGTTTACCATTGATGGTGGCTCTTGACCATCAATGCTATCGAGGCCCCATCAATGGTTGAGAAGCCCATCGATGATATTGAAGTCTCTAGAGTCAAAATCATCGATGACATATGTTGATCACCAAGGAGCTCTTCTTACCATCAATGATCAATGCCTACCATTGATGGTAGAAATACTGAAATCAGCTTTTGAGTTGATTTTCGCATCATTTCACTTCATTCACTTCTTATACCGGTATTTACATGTACTATATCATCTCAAACCAATGTTAGTACCAAATAAGAGTTTGTTATTACTCAAACAAGAGATATTGTATGAACTACGTCCCAACAGTTTGTTGTAATGTGTCTTGTCAGTTATAATTTGTATATTGAGATTTTAAAGGACTTGAAGCAATGCATAGATTTTGGTATATTAATTTGTCTTTTGTATGTACTGGAAGCAGAGAGAGTAAGTACACTTCCCCAAGCTCTTCTCTCCGAGTACGTTTCCTATCAGAACCTCCTGCACCGTGCGGGAGGTTCTGATCCCTCCATTAGCAATGTAGGGGGGAAGTTTGGGAACTTGCTGCCCCCCATGTGCGATTCAGAACCCCCCACGTGGTGGGGGGTTCTGATAGGAATTATAGTCCTTCTCTCCTTCTTGCTTCCTAGTTTATGCCTTTTTTAGTCTGTCCATATCCTTTCTTTTCTCCAAGAAAGAACTTCGCTATACTTCTTTTACTCTATCATCTTTACTTATTTATTTAAAACTATAATATTTTTGTTGATTATTAATAAATAAATTATGACTAGTCTCACTTTTCCATTTTAAAATGACTTTCGCACTATTTTAAGTATGCATTAAATTTTAAGTGGATCTTTTTTTTACCTTTCACTTTCACATGTACTATGTATAAAAATAAACACAACATTTTTATTTTTCACATTCATACAAACAAACACCTATAAATAAATATCGAGTAAAAGAAAATAATAGAAACATCACACAATCACCACTTTAAATTAAAAATTGATGGTAAAACACTTTTATATGATCTTAATTAATTTTAAATATTGCTTACATTTAATATCTACATAACTATATTTCTTATCTAATATTTAAATAAAAATTATTTATATTTAATATTAATTATTAAATGTATTTTATTTTATGTATGAATTATATTTAAATATTTAATTAAAATAGTTAAAACTGAATATGTTTAATATTTTATTAACTAACTAGGTAATATTAAATATTAATATTTAATTCTAACTATAAATGTTTTGTAAATATTAATTAGTGTGTTTTTAGTTAATATGAACTCATTAAAGGAAGGGAAAAGAAAATCCACGGAGGAGATCACAATCCACTAATTTTTACTTGGACTTCTTTTTAAAATTTTCTCACTAGAATGTATAAAGTAGGATTGGGATCTGGATTTTAAAATCCTAGTCTTAATCATAATCCTAAAAACCAATAACACCATAAAATTAAATCCAAATCCTTAGTCCTAAATCAGTAACACCTTAAAGTTAAAATCCAAATCCTAGTCATAAACCAATAGCACCTTAAAGTTAAATCCTAAAAAAAGTCCTAGTCCTAATAAAAAAAATCCTCAACCAATAACACCCCCCCCCCCACCAAAAAAAATATAATTAGTTTTGTTCCTTCTTACTCCTTAAACTATTTTTAGTCCCTACATCTACATACTTCCTAAACTATTAACTTTGTCGATTGCTTTGCCTATCAACTATTTTGAGCCTCATATTACCATTGAACTATCACTTTTCTTTCATATAAGCTCACTTAGAACACCCACAAAGTAATAAAAATGACCTGATAACTAGGTAGTTGTTTAATAGTAGTTGGGGAGTATCGACGTGACGGCCAGACAGCACTCTCCTGTCTGATCCGTTGGATCTTCTTGGGATCTGGAAATTTCCAGATCCCAAGAGGATCAAACGGTTCACATATGGGCCGTGGAATACTTTCTGTGGGGGGGGTAGGAACAAATTAATAGTTTATAAGGTACAGGTGAGATAAAAAAGTAAGTAAGGGAACGCATTCAATTGTTTAGGAAGCATGGAGCTAGGGACAATCTTTCTTTGAGAGCGCAGAGAATCCAATTAAATTCCTCTATAATTATGTAGAGTGTCCTCTATAATTACATGATTAATTTTTCTTTGCCATTGTTCACGGACGATGACGTGGCAGTGTGGCACAATCGTTCCCCGCTACGACTTCAGCTTTAAAACGCCTAAAACAACAGCACAAACAAATTCAAACACAACGAGAGGTCGAGATAGAGAGATGAGCTCCTCCGATCCCTCCCCACTCATAGAAATGCAGCACCACCACGAGCCATCCCCCGTCACCCAACGGGTCGAATCCTCCACACCCAACCCGCCAGCCCGCTCCATCAACCGCTACATCCGGATCCTCCACCTCTTCAACCTCATCACCAACTCCGAACCCAACACTGACGCTGCTGCTACTACCGCTACCCCCGCCCCCTCCACCTCATCGTCCTCCCCCGAATGCTACGCCTGCACCCAGCCGGGCCCGCTCACATTCCACTCCTCCGCCTCCTGTGGGTCCCACCCCCCCTCCTACGTCTCCACCGCCGGCTCCTCCCTCCTCCCCATCCAAAACACCCCCGCCACCCTGCCCGTCGCCCGGAACCCCACGTCCTCCTCCGTGCTCGACCCGAGGAGCAAGCGGGTCCAGAACTGGAACCGGGTCGTCCTGTTCACCCGTGCGGCCGCCCTCGTAGTCGACCCCTTGTTCTTCTACACGCTCTCCGTCGGGAGGGACGGGGTGCCGTGCCTTGTGATGGACGGGAGGGTGGCGGCGGCGCTGGCCGGGGTCCGCACGTGCGTGGACATGGTGCATGTGGCGCACGTGTGGGTGCAGCTGAGGGTGGCGTACGTGTCGAGGGAGTCGCTGATGGTGGGGTGGGGGAAGCTGGTGTGGGACCCGAAGATGATCGTGCAGCATTACCTGAGGTCGCCCAAGTGGTTTTGGTTTGATGTGTTCGTGATTCTGCCCCTGCCTCAGGTACGTGTGGAGCGTGGTAAGGATAATTAATGTGCCATGTGAAAAGTGTTTAATGAAGAAACTAAATAAATGGTTTATTACAGACTACCATATATATATATATATATATATATATATATATATATATATATATATATATATATATATATATATATATATATATATATATATATATATATATAGTTGGGTAAAATAAATGGTTTATTAAGTCATTGGTGTATTCAAATTCTTCTAATTTCATTCTTTTATATATTACTAATGTTACCTTTCGTATTAAGTCTATTAAAATACCAATTATTATAATGTTAAAAGGAAAAACTAGTTTGATATGTGATGTTTGAATCTCATTACTTTCAAATCCCTCAGTTTCAAAATTTTAAAAGAAAAAAAGACTTATTTTTACAGTTCAGGGGTAAAAATTGTATAAGAACAATCTGGATATGAATGCACTATTTAGAGCCATTTGTAGGGAGTGTCCGGTGCGATTTGGAGATTTTAACTTCCTCATGAATGGTTAAGAATAGCCCCCCTTGTTTTGGTAGAATTTATATTCAAATTCAGTACGTGTGCATTTTTTTTCCATTTTAAATAACATAACACTAAACTAGTTTCGCTACTTGCAGTAGCAAAAACTTAGTCCAATCCTTCTTGGATTCTTTTAGTACAATTTGGAACTAGAGCAAAGACAAGTTGCTCGTACTAGCAGAGGAAATACTTGTTTTCTTAACTTAATATCCATAATTGTGTTAATTACCACATTATTAGAACAATACTCGTAATACGGCATATTCCACTTCTTGATTACTCTAGTTCCGTGTGTACTTTTAATCATGTACTGTACACAGATTAGTGAACTTCTTTTTCTGTGTAGTGAAAAGGCTACATGAGGTATTATTGGGTGTAAACATCATGATAAATATGTAAAACCATTGACACGGGAAAAACATTTTGTTAGATTAAATATCAAGACTACCTATAATTGAGATTAATCTAATACTTTCCTTTCTCTAGAACTTGATGTAACATAATCGGTTTGGGAACTCTTTCATCACAATTCTAAGAAAGACTATCTAATCTGTTAACAGAAGACTATGAACTTCACTAGTATCATACTACCATCTAATCATTGTTCTTACATCAGCTCCTAATCATTTTCACTGCAGTTGTTTCCTTAATCTTCTGAATTTTTGCAGATTGTGTTCTTATGGTCGTTGCCGAGATTGTTGGCGAAGGAGGAGATTGGACTCATAATTACAATAATTCTGCTGATGTTATTGTTTCAGTACCTCCCAAAGGTTTATCACAGTGTTTGTGTGCTGAAGAGGATGCAGAAGGCAACTGGCTACATATTTGGAACAATTTGGTGGGGATTTGGCCTCAATCTCATTGCATATTTCATGGCTGCTCATGTAAGCACACCCTAATCACTGCTTAAATGAGATCTATACCCACTTAACTTTTGTTATATGTATCGGTATTATACACGATAACATGGAAATGTGTTTTATGTGTTTCAAAGCTTTGTTTCAAACCTCAGGAACTTTGTATAGGGAAAATTCTCAGAACTCATGAAGATGTCATAGCCTGAATATTTATCCATGTTTTCTTTATGCCTCTCATTCTGTGACCAAAAAGGCCTAGCTATTCCTCTGTATTTTCCCCTTCCAAAAACAAACAAGGTGAAGTTAGTATAAATGTTAACAATTAATTTATTGAAGTACACTGTTTCTGGGAGGATTTGAGCCCATGTCCTAATAATGCAGACTTGTCTTTTAACTACAAATTGAGATTTAGGCATTACGCAAAGTTATGATCTCTGCATTATGTAATGGATATGATTTCGAAGTGAAGAATTTTAGAATATATAGAAGTCCTTCAATGAGAAAACTATTGATAACCATTGCATTATACAGGAACAAATAGAAGTATTCAGCACTTACACTTTGACTGCTGTATGATTTAAATTTTGGCCGCATTAATTCTGATTGAATAAGAAGCTCTCACATAAGTATTATCAGATCAGTCTGGATATTTGCGTGATATTTGTCAGATATTAAAGACTATGATCAAATACAGAGAAAGATGAAGTATACCTTAGTATTAATACTCTATACCTTAGTATTAATACTCTTATGTGCAAACTATTGAACATGATTGATATCTTCTGATAAGTATCGAGATATGTCACATTTTTTAATTTCTCCCATATCCATAGCATAATGGAGACCAGATACTGATATCCACATTCAAGAAATACAAATGACTGGATTAAGTCTTCTAACTATGAGACTTAAATAATATATAACCTGCAATCTACACCCCTCCTCGGTTTGAAGGGAAGTGAACCTTCATATTTGATCGATGATCAGCCATCTATTGTGTTAAAGAATGTAAATGCATAAATTTTCAAAATAGGACTTCAGCCGTATTTCTATTTAGTTATGTAACCCATATAATCTTGAAAAGCATCATATATGTTATAAGACCTGAACAGGCCTGTTGATTTTGATCAGGTTGTTGGTGGGTGCTGGTATGTTCTTGCGATCCAACGCATGACCTCATGCCTCCAGCAGCAGTGCCAGAAGAACAATAACTGTGATCTCATGACACTGGCCTGCTACAAGAGCCCATGCGACCCTAATCCCCTACTATCATCATCAGCAGGTGCATCATCATGTAATTATTTTAAGACATCCGTTGCATTCCACAGTCTTACAACATGTCTACATGGTGAAGGGCCATTTTTATATGGCATTTATGACTCAGCTCGCCAAGTTGTCGCCAGCAACTCAGTTGCTGTTAAGATACTTTACCCTATATTTTGGGGCATAATGATTCTCAGGTAGACACACTTACCAGCAGTAAACATTTATCGATGAATGCATAGTTGGTTGTTGTTCTAGTATGGCATGATATTCTCTCAACTTACAATGGTATGCATTAGTATTAATACTCTATACCTTAGTATTAATACTCTTATGTGCAAACTATTGAACATGATTGATATCTTCTGATAAGTATCGAGATATGTCACATTTTTTAATTTCTCCCATATCCATAGCATAATGGAGACCAGATACTGATATCCACATTCAAGAAATACAAATGACTGGATTAAGTCTTCTAACTATGAGACTTAAATAATATATAACCTGCAATCTACACCCCTCCTCGGTTTGAAGGGAAGTGAACCTTCATATTTGATCGATGATCAGCCATCTATTGTGTTAAAGAATGTAAATGCATAAATTTTCAAAATAGGACTTCAGCCGTATTTCTATTTAGTTATGTAACCCATATAATCTTGAAAAGCATCATATATGTTATAAGACCTGAACAGGCCTGTTGATTTTGATCAGGTTGTTGGTGGGTGCTGGTATGTTCTTGCGATCCAACGCATGACCTCATGCCTCCAGCAGCAGTGCCAGAAGAACAATAACTGTGATCTCATGACACTGGCCTGCTACAAGAGCCCATGCGACCCTAATCCCCTACTATCATCATCAGCAGGTGCATCATCATGTAATTATTTTAAGACATCCGTTGCATTCCACAGTCTTACAACATGTCTACATGGTGAAGGGCCATTTTTATATGGCATTTATGACTCAGCTCGCCAAGTTGTCGCCAGCAACTCAGTTGCTGTTAAGATACTTTACCCTATATTTTGGGGCATAATGATTCTCAGGTAGACACACTTACCAGCAGTAAACATTTATCGATGAATGCATAGTTGGTTGTTGTTCTAGTATGGCATGATATTCTCTCAACTTACAATGGTATGCATTAGGTCTGTGCTAATTTTGAAGCTTCTAAGTTCTGTATCAGTCATTGTGGCTTATTTCAGGCATGATACTCTTTTGTTTCACATAAAGGGACTTCTCTTAAAAAAAATGATTTGTTTATAATGTGCTATGATGTTTGAGTTGCAGATTGCTAAAGCTATACATTCTCTGCAGGAAAGAACATCAACCATATCATTCATCTTGTATTGTACTAATTGTCTTTAATATTTGTATTCTCTTGCAGCTCTTTTGGAAATTGTTTCGAGCCTACCAGCCATTGGTTAGAAGTGATATTTTGTATGGTTGTCATTCTAAGTGGCTTGATGCTCTTCACCTTGTTGATTGGAAACATTCAGGTACTTCTCTAAACCAATTTCTAACTTAAATGAATAAATTACATATACAAATTCATATCGCACGAAAAACACGTGCAAATTTATTTGCAGGTATTTCTTCATGTGGTCATGGCAAGGAAAAGAAAGATGCAACTGAGATCTCGAGACATGGAGTGGTGGATGAGCAGGAGACAACTGCCCTCGAGACTGAGGGAAAGAGTACGACAGTATGAGCGTCTGAGATGGGCAGCAATGAGAGGGGAAGACGAAATGGACATCGTCAAAGATTTGCCAGAAGGGTTAAGGAGAGATGTAAAGCGCCATCTCTGCCTTGATCTCATAAGAAAGGTAACACCAACATCAAATTTTAGCAAAGAGGATATATAAATTTGTTATCAGATTTTGCCAGAAATATTTCTACTTTACCCTCAAAAGAATAGGTGTTTTGGCTTGGCTATATAATAACTGTATGGGCTTAATGAGTTAAAATATTGGATTAAAGGCTTCTTTGAAATTTCAGATAAACTTTAGGGGCTGATGTGACTTTGAGGTCTACAACGAGAAGAACAGAGAAGAAAAATTTTAGGCTAAAGCGCAGTAACCAAATTCATCGCTCAGTTTTACTAATCTCAATTTCAGTGTTTCTTGACCCTCATGATGATTACTGGGGACATTTTATTTTAAGAAAGACTTCTACAAAAATAATATTTGGTGAAATCATTCTTGGATAAATGTTATTCTTTTGCCTTTGTCAGGTACCACTGTTCCACAAATTGGACGATCTTATCCTTGACAACATATGCGATAGAGTTGAACATCTAGTTTTCTCCAAGAATGAAAAGGTACATATTCGCAAATCAAACCTTACATATAAGTTTTTTTTCGACCAAAGTTATTTCTATAAAGTCATCCCAGGTAATAAGAGAAGGAGATCCCGTGCAACGAATGATCTTCATAGTTCGAGGGCAATTACAAAGCAGCCAACAAAGAAGCAAAGGAATGATAGCAACATGCATGATAGGGCCTGGAAATTTTCTAGGAGATGAGCTCTTATCTTGGTGTCTTCGTCGTCCATTTATAGAACGATTGCCTTCTTCATCTGCAACTTTTGAGTGTATAGAGCCAGCAGAAGCATTTGGCTTGAATGCAAATCATCTAAGATACATAACAGAACATTTCAGGTACAGATTTGCTAATGAAAGTATCAAAAGAACAGCGAGGTACTATTCATCAAATTGGAGAACATGGGCAGCTGTCAATATACAATTGGCATGGAAGCAATACAAGAGGAGGACAAGGGCAATTGCGATATTGCCATCGGAAGTTGGTGATAATGAGAGAAGACTTCGATTATACGCCGCTATGTTCATGTCGATTCGACCTCATGATCACCTTGAATAGAGATGCTCTATTTATATAATCAACCAAAATACACATAAACATACTGCATTAAAGGCGATTCATAAAATCTTTTGAGCAATATACATACTTTTTCCTAGTGGATCCTGTCAAATAAAAAGTTTCCTATGATACTCCATGGGGAATAGCTGAGAACTGAGAAGGGGTAATTAAGGCAAAGATGAATAATGCAAATTCCACAATTTTATTGGTTGGAGTCTCCATGTTCTTGGAATAATGTTTCATTTTTCCCCCATTCGTTGGGAGGTGGTGAAACTGTACATAGTTGCATGTATATGAAGAAAGCTCTCGTTCTGTTTTGACAATTATCGCTTTAGATATTTGAGTTACAATTATAAAATCAGAAATAATTGTTTGAATCATTGCGTGTTGCTGAAATAATGTTATAAATTTGAGCATGGAATAGAACTATCCTTCTCCAATCTTTGGGACTAAACTTGCCCTTACCGTTACTACAGTCTACATAATGTACCTTTTAGGTCAAGAAATACGTATTATACTGTCCTAATTACATAAGAAAGACAAAAGAGAATACATCATTCATATTTTAGTTTTCCTTAAAAAAATTTCATCACCTTATTGTAGTAATGTCATAAAGACACAAAACCTTTACCTCAGCTCCCATTTTTCGCGGTCCACCGCATGTATCAGCTCGCTTATGCCAAAGAAGTAGGTAAAATGAGGCAATGGCATGACTTGGATGATCAAGATAAAACATTGCTTCTTTGTGACTTTGTCCATAGATTCCTTGTTTTATTGAGGATATTGCTTCACGCAAGAGTCCATACTGGAAGATAAATTTAAGCCCACCTACGCCTTTTGTTTATTCTTGGTTTTGTTTGTTATTTTTCTTGTTACCTTTGTGATAAAATACTTTACTTCATACCAAAAATTTTCATTATTTGTTTTTCAATCCCTTCAGGAAACCATAGTTATGAACATAACCTAGCAGACATTTCATCGAATGGGTTGTGTTCAAAATCCAAGTTTGATGTGAATTTGCTAATATCGCAATGTACGCTCACTACAAGAAATATTCCTAGCTGAAACAAAGAAAAATAGTTAATCATATTTGGAATAAATTAATGCCAACCCACAAAAATTTTAGATAAAGTGAGATCAGGTTTGAGAGGTTACCCATACCTTGCAGTGCAAACGATGATAATTGGACTTTCTTAATTTACATTTAACTCCATACTCGTGCAAGAGTGCAACATGGATAAATTATATACCGAAACAAGAAATCTTAGGATTCTGATCTTCTCCAATTAGTTGTTAAGTGGTAAAATCCTACATCTTCTCCAATTAGTTGTTAAGTGGTAAAATCCTACATCACCTAATCTCATTCATTGAATTCAGAATGTACAATAATAATTGGAGGAATTGAACACTCTCCAACTACCGTTTAATTGGAAAGGATCCGTATCAATAAAGGATATAGTTTTTTTGGTTTTAAAAAGTCACTCCCTATCAAAGTATGGGAGAACTGCATCAAGATATAAACAAAACTTGGAAGAGTTTTTTATTGGCTTAATTGCACTTAAATGTCATATAATCTCCCCGACCTTGCACTTAAATGCCTATAGTTTCAAACCGAAAAAAAGCCCCAAAGTATTAAAGTATTGCAGATGAATGGTCCATAGTTATAAAAACTCAGATGACGTTATATTTTTTTTCTACGTCACATAACAGAGTGTACTAAAGTGAAACTCTTAGAAACTTTGGGGGTATATAACTATATAAGTAAGGCCTTTACAAACTTTGGTGTATTTATATACAACATTGGGTAAATAAGAAGGCATCAATATGCAACATTTTGAAACTTTGAGGCATTTATCTACAACACTAAAATACTTTAGGGTTTTTTTCTTTATATATATATATTTTTTGGGTTTGACAAAAGAGATCACTTAAATGCAAGGTCGGAAAACTACATGACATTTAAGTGCAATTAAGCCTTTTTTATGGGATTTTTCGATATTGGTCCCTTAAATCATAGTGAATTTGATATTAGTCCCTCAAATCTTCATATTTTGATATTAGTCCCTCAATTACACTTTAATTGTTGATATTGGTCCTTCTATTAAGATCATGGTTAAAAATGATGACATGTGGTTTGGTTAGTGAGGGTAATTACCAAACTAACCACCCAATCCCAATCTCAATCTCAAGAAGACCTCTCCTCTTGTTTCTCCTCCAACGACAACAACAACAGCAGCAAGATCTCAACTCATCCTTCAAAATGGTTAGGAAAAGACCCTTCTCCCAAATCTCCGTGACCCATCTCCCTCTTCCAATCCTCCTCCTCCACCACCACCACCCATCTGCAACTTCTCCGGCCTCCTCTCTTGGCCCCAGTGACCCGGCGACATAGAACAACTACCGACAATGACCCTCCCTCCTCCACAAATCTCGACCGACATGGTCGACCCCTCGAACTCGACCGCGTGGGTCGATGGCATAATCCGCAATCTCATCAGAAGCACCCCTCCTGAAGTCTCCGTCCCCCAACTCATCCAAAATGTCCGCAACATCATCCACCCCTGCAACCCCTCCCTCACCTCCGTCCTCGAGTCCTGCCTCCGCATTCTCATGCCTCATCTCCTCCCTCCTCCCTCCGTTGTTACAGTAAAAAAAAAAGAGCCGTTGTTTCCACACAAACTAACCGTTGGAGAAGATGAACAGTGTTCGTGGGTCGGGTCTATTAGGTTTAATGGGTTTAAGTTGGTTTGGGTATGAGGTTTAGGGGTTTAATGGGTTTAAGTTAACTTTAACGGAATATTCTCCTCTTCTTTTAACCCTAACTAACCATAGGACTAATATCAATATACTTATGCAATTTGGGGGACTAATATCAAAATATGAAGATTTGGGGACTGCTATCAAAATAGAAGTGATTAAGGGGCTAATATCGAAAACCCCCTTTTTTTTTATTTGAGGAAAAAAGGGAACACAAAATTAACATGTCACGTGCTATCGTAGGCGGTAGATGTCAATTAGGACTCATCCCATCAGTCATTACCTAAAAGTTAAAGCGTTTCTGTGAGATCTTATTTTTCGAGAGGACGTTATAAAATTGGGGAAGAAGCTCGATTAGCCACTTGCGGATAGCAATGAAGGGTCTCTTCGATTCCGTTGTCTTCGTCTCTCCTCAATCTCTCCTCGAGTTGGCCTCTTCTCGAGATGCTTAATTGGTATGATCTCATCCAAAACTGTTAATTTCTTCAAAATTTTTTTATGGTTTTAGGGCAGTCAGTTAGATTTGATGTTTTTTTTTCTTGAGCTTCATCTTTCTAAGTTGTTGTTTGATGTTTATTTTGTTGATTGTTGCCAAGATTGATTCTTTCTGTGCGATTGTAGAGTTTCATATGTTTAATTCCAATTGTGACTTTATACAATAATTTTATTCGAGAAGAATGTTTCACTGAATGGGGTATTCTTTCATAGTGGAAGGAGATGATGCAGTGTGTAATCCCTTCAGATGTACTTTTTAAAATATGAATCAAATGAAAATTTTCCAATTCGCTTAATAATACGCATAATATAAAGGTTTGGTTTCAACGAATCGGATATAGGTTCCAAGAGCTGAATGACAAGTATTTATGGTCCAGTGTCGATAGGAATAATTCATGTGATCCATAGAAATCATAGAAAAAGATGTCCTGAATAGTAGCTGGTGTTGCTGTTTTAGTGTTATAGATATTCTGTTTTGAGTATTTTCTTCTAGTTGTTAGGGATTGATTATAGCGGTCTCAGATCTGTGGAAGCTACAGTGGCATGGTTTGGACAATTTGGATATGCGTGAGCCATTCATAAGGAGGCATGACTTATTTCCGAGCATGGAATTTCCTTGTTTTACCATTTCTAATTAATTTTCCGCCCACAGATTTGGCGTGTGAAGATCCTGCCTTGAATTTGTAGTACGCTTTGTCAAGCATATGGAGGATAGTTGGACTATGATGCTTGTAAAGAGCTTGAAATATGTTGATATTTTCTTTTCCTGAAAGTTTATAAAATCTATATGACACTTTTAGTGCTACAAGGATAGTGCTATACATGGCGTCTGATTTATTCCTTAAGCTGGATAACCGACTTTTCTTATATCAATTAGTGGGGAGGCATACAAGCTACTGCTTAAATTTGCAAGTTTGTCCAACTGCATTTAACACTTACGAAGTCAAGATTGTATATGCAAATTGCACATGCTTCTTAAGCTTATTTCATGTTCTTAGGTGGAGCTATTCGAGCAAAAGTTTGAAATTTCTAGCTTGGCTAATTACTGTCTCAGATGGGTTGCTGTATGACGATCTTCTATTGTCAACTTTGTAGTCTTTCTTATTTTTTTTGTTGTTTCTTTTCTCTTCAGGGTTGTTTTTGGTAATCTTGTGCTGGAGAATCAGACTAGCTTGTATGATTTGACCTTGTGTCCTCTTCAATTTCATTACCGAAACGTTGATGCCGCACACATAATTGAATTTTTCCACCATCACAATGTGGAGAAACTGGGGTTTCTCTTCAAATGCCATATCTGGAAGTGCAGGGCCAAAGAAAACCTGCGCTAATCCAAGCACATCTATTACTGATTGCTCGGATGACGAGGTCTCTTCATGTGCCAGTAGTGAAGAAGGGCTAGAATGCCCAATATGCTGGGAGTCGTTCAATATTGTGGAGAATGTTCCTTATGTTTTGTGGTGTGGCCATACCCTGTGCAAGAATTGTGTCTTGGGGCTTCAATGGGCTGTAGTGAAATTCCCAACCGTGCCCATCCAGCTACCTCTCTTCATTTCCTGCCCCTGGTGCAATCTTCTATCTTTCCGACTGGTTTACAAAGGAAATCTCAGGTTCCCACGCAAGAACTTCTTCCTGCTCTGGATGGTGGAGAACATGAATAGGGAAAGAGTTACATCTCGTTCGTGTCGTGGGGATCACCATCCAGCTTGGCCTTCCAGCAGTGCTACTCTACGCGCTGGGGCTACTAATGGATACCACCATCATCATAGCAGACGGGCTCCCAATGTGCGTCAAGAACAGTTCAACCAGAATCCAAACCAGGAGGACCAATTTGGTAACTACTTGAATGTGGAGAGGATCAATGCTTCATTGAGGAAGTCACTAGCTTTCTTCGTCCACTTGACAGCCAAGCTCCCTTTGGTCATAATCTTCCTCCTAATAGTTCTCTATGCCATACCTGCAAGTGCTGTAGTTTTGGTGTTGTACATACTGATAACTATCCTGTTTGCCTTGCCTTCTTTCTTGATATTGTACTTTGCCTACCCTAGCTTGGATTGGCTCATCAGAGAAATTATCACCTGAAGATATTCTTTGCAAAAGTCCACCTACATAGTTCACTTCTATTCTTTAATGTTTTTATTGGATTACCAGTGCTATTGTTCATCAGAGAAATTGTTGCCAAGGTATTTCTTTCAGCCAAGAAAGCCATAAACAAAATGTTGATTCCACTCTGAAGAGTTTTGACATTTTTCATTGCAGAGTGATACTGGTTTTAAACCAAGTTCTCATCCCCTGACGTGCAGCATGCCTCTGAAGTTAATTTATGCAGCTTGAGATGTGGGATATACAGTGTAGAGGAGCTTATGTCCTGTTAAAATAACTAATTTAACTACAGTGTCCTTTTGTTAGACTTGTTTATTTTTGTTGAAGTATCTCGTGTATGTTTAAGTCATGAACAAATCATAAGTTGTTGTAGTTCTTGTGGTGCTTTAACTTTGCGTGTCCTACTTAATGGATTTAGGGCGTTTGCATTGAGCCCTCTTGCTTTTCTGTGCTTACAGAAAGTATTCCTGCTTTAAGTTGTTGATAGCTTTAGGGTGTTCAAGAGCATCCCTCATTCTACTGTAATGCTACATTGAGGAAGTCACTAGCTTTCTTCGTCCACTTGACAGCCAAGCTCCCTTTGGTCATAATCTTCCTCCTAATAGTTCTCTATGCCATACCTGCAAGTGCTGTAGTTTTGGTGTTGTACATACTGATAACTATCCTGTTTGCCTTGCCTTCTTTCTTGATATTGTACTTTGCCTACCCTAGCTTGGATTGGCTCATCAGAGAAATTATCACCTGAAGATATCCTTTGCAAAAGTCCACCTACATAGTTCACTTCTATTCTTTAATGTTTTTATTGGATTACCAGTGCTATTGTTCATCAGAGAAATTGTTGCCAAGGTATTTCTTTCAGCCAAGAAAGCCATAAACAAAATGTTGATTCCACTCTGAAGAGTTTTGACATTTTTCATTGCAGAGTGATACTGGTTTTAAACCAAGTTCTCATCCCCTGACGTGCAGCATGCCTCTGAAGTTAATTTATGCAGCTTGAGATGTGGGATATACAGTGTAGAGGAGCTTATGTCCTGTTAAAATAACTAATTTAACTACAGTGTCCTTTTGTTAGACTTGTTTATTTTTGTTGAAGTATCTCGTGTATGTTTAAGTCATGAACAAATCATAAGTTGTTGTAGTTCTTGTGGTGCTTTAACTTTGCGTGTCCTACTTAATGGATTTAGGGCGTTTGCATTGAGCCCTCTTGCTTTTCTGTGCTTACAGAAAGTATTCCTGCTTTAAGTTGTTGATAGCTTTAGGGTGTTCAAGAGCATCCCCTCATTCTACTGTAATGCTACATTGAAATTCATTAGCTCTGGCAGTTCTTTTGAATTCAAATTGTAGTAATTTGCAGTCTGAGAGAGTTTTAGCTCGTCGCTGCAGACTTTCAGATAATGTGGCCTCTGAGATCGTGCCCAATCTCGTGATGCTAATGCTTGACTCATGCTGGTGCTCTTTCCATCAAGTTAAGCAGAAAGTTGAACATGTTCTGTTTAAGCTGCTGACAGCTTCATGTTCTTGGTGACAATTTGACATTATTTCTCTTTCAGCGGAAGCAGCATTTTATTTACAATGTATGCTAAGTTTGTACACAATGGTTCATGTGAAGTATCATATTTTCTTCTGTCATTCTAAAACAAAGATGCTTCAGTGTGCATCTTGGAAGCATGACTTAACTTCCATGTTGAAATTGATTGATGTTTTAAACCACAAAACTAAATTCTCACAGAATTTGAAGGGTGGCATAGTAACATGAATTTATTAATTTTGTCGAGTGCCTTATGATTGATTTGTTGTTTGTTTAAGGTGTATAAAAACTACGTAGATGAACCATTTCCAAATTATTCTAATTCGTGGACATAACTGATTTCGTTACATATCATTTGCGTGAAAAAATTTTGTAGCTGCAACAGATTTTTCTACCTCAGCTGTAATAAACCATATCTGCACCCTGATACTATGATTGAAAATTATCGGCTGTAAAACTCCATCTCAAAAGCATTGCACAAAAGTTTCTATTGGGCTGTAAACTGGATGGAAGGGGGATGAGAAGGGAACATGGTGGCTATGTGAGATCAAGAAGAAAGGGCTGACAATCCTCATGAGATCGCTTGGAAGTTAGAGGTGCAGAGTCCGATTCCAGCTACATTTTGGTATCCTGATCATGTAATATTTGTTCATTATTATACCATAGGAAAATTTGATTTAGAGAATCCGTTTTTTTTCAATAAATTTTAAGTTATGAATAGTGGGGAATGTATTTTCTGATAATTTCTGACCTTATGTTTTGTGGGAAATAGGCTGTGTACCGTTCGCATATAATCATCGTTGTTGTCCTAATAGGTAACACTTGTTGGATACCAAACATGATAGATTCATTGGAAGAAGCTGATAAATGTGTTGGGGCCTATTTCTTACATTTAAGAAACCAATTATAACTTTATGGGTAAATTACACTAAACCCCCAAGAACTTTCAGCTTCTTGCACTAAACCCTACAACAACTTTCAAAATCACACTAAACCCCAGTACACTTGCAGAAAACCCGCATAATTGACACCGTTAAATCTGACATGACACGTTGAACTCATGTGACTTAAAAAGACCAAGATATCCTTTAACTTATTTAAAACTCCTTTTATGACCTTTAATTATATTTTCAACACTAAAACAAAATTTTCTCATTATTTCCATTCGCTTCCCTTTAAGCTCGCGCCCAGGTTGGGGTTTCAAACTTTTTTTTTTCTGATAATTTCCTTCAAAACTTTACGATTTATGCCTTTTTTATGTTGTTTTATTATTCTACTTTTAGCAAAGTTGTTTTCCTTTCTCAGTTTTTTTGGGCGATGGTTTTTTCTTCCTTGGAAAGAGATGCTTTTATGGTTTGAGAGCTATTCCACATGTTTCTAGCACTCTTAAATAGCAGTGTAAGGAGATTTCTAGGCTGTCACAATTGTAGGACTAAAGATTATGGTTTCTTCTGTTAGAAGTAGAGCAAATCAAGGGAAAAGAGCAAATTTTATTCATTAGTATTGGGGTCTATATATACAAGTGGAGTAATCTCATTCTTCTACTCTATCCAATATGGGACTAAACAAAGAGAGTATATTCCTATATTTAACACCCCCCTCAAACTGCAGTTGGGTCAACCAATGGTAGTTTGTCAATGAGGAATAGATGTCACTTTATCGTATGAGCTTTGGTGAAAAGATCTGCTAGCTGAAGATCGGTGTGGACATATGGAAGAGAGATTGTGCGGCCAGTAGATGATGACGAGTGAAGTGACAATCGATTTCTATGTGCTTCGTGCGTTCATGAAATACTGGATTGCTGGCTATTTTGATGGCGCTCATATTATCGCAATGTAGAGGAGTGGCAGTTGTGAGGGACACACCCATGTCAAGGAGTCGTCGGAGCCAAATGATCTCTACTGTGGTAGATGCCATGGCGCGGTATTCCGATTCTGCACTAGAGCGAGAGACAACATCCCGTTTCTTTAATTTTCAGGATATGAGAGAGTCGCCTAGGAAGATGCAGTAGCCAGTGATAGATCGGCGATCTGTAGTGTTACCAGCCCAGTCTGCGTCGCTGTAGCCGTGAAGGGTGAGTGAGGATGATGTTGAGAAGAATAATGCTCTGCATGGTGTCTCACGAATGTATTGTAGGACGCGGAGTAGCGCTGATTGGTGAGGAGAGCGGGGTGTAGCGACAAATTGACTAAGGACATGAACTGCGTGAGAAATGTCAGGTCTGGTGATGGTGAGGTACACCAAGCTTCCTACGAGATGTCGATATTGAGTTGCGTCAGGTAGGGGATCGCCATCAGTGGTATTTAGTTCGACATTCAGTTCAAGAGGCGTCTGAGCTAGTTTGGAAGTTCTTAGTTTCTGTTGAGATAGATGGCAGCCACGTGGTGTTTGATTGATCTCCAGTCCAAGAAAGTAATGAAGGTGGCCGAGGTCTTTCATTTCAAACTCTCGCTGGAGGTGGGATTTGATGTGCTGGATGGTCGATGGATTGTCACTCGTGATAATCATGTCATCGACGTAGAGAAGGAGAATGGTCCGTTGGCCATTCGAGGAGGAGATGAGCATTGCCGGGTCATTTTCACTTGGAAGGAAGCCAGCTGGTTGCATGGCTTGTGTGAAGCGGGCGAACCAGGCATGGGGTGCCTGTTTGAGGCCATAGAGGGTTTGGCGAAGGTGACAGACGAGGCCTTTGGGGTGTGATAGTCCAGGTGGAGGAGTCATGTAGATATCTTCGGTGATTTTGCCATGCAGAAAGGCATTTTTCACATCCATTTGATATAGTGGCCATCGTCGGGAGGCAACGACAGCAAGCAGTGTGCGAATGGTAGTCATTTTAGCCACTGGTGCAAATGTCTCCTCATAGTCCACCCCATATTGTTGTGTAAAACCTCGTGCGACTAGTCGAGCCTTGTGACACTCAATGGTTCCATCTGCTCAAGTCTTGACTTTGTAGGTCCATTTACAGCTAATGGGTGTCTTTCCCTGGAGGAAGAGGAGTGAGATCCCACGTACGAGTTTGCTGGAGAGCTGTAAGTTCTTCCTGCATGGCCTGTTGCCACTTAGGGTGTTTGACCGCATCATGGTAAGAGTGGGGTTCCACATAATCTGACGTCATCATAGTGACTGTATGAAAGGCAATGGATGTGAAGTTGGGGTCACGGTATTTGGCTAGTGGTTGGCGATCTCGAGTGGGATATCTGGTCGCAGGTGGGGTGTCAGTAGCGGGTGGTTCGGGTTCGATTGAACTTTGTGGAGGAGCTGATTGATCTGTCTGGCGGAGGTGGGTTAGAAGCGGCCACTTGCTCGGTAGAAGAACTAGTTTCAGGCTTAGCTCGGAGTGATTTGTGGTGCGGAGAGTTGGGTGTGTCAAGTTCAAGAAAGATTAGATCGTGGGTGTGGATGGTGGTAAAGGAATGCGGGTGGGGAGGGTAGAACGTAGTATGGAAGATGTTCAAAGAATGTGGCGTGGGGAGATCGCGGGCCGATCGAGTGAGGATCATAGCGGCGATAGCCTTTATGATGTAGATGAGCCAAGGAATATGCACATGACAGATCGTGGTGAGAGCTTGTTGCGTTCTGAGGATGGGATTTGGACAAAGCATGTGCAGCCGAAGACTTGAAGATGGGAGTAATTTGGTGATTTTTGCTGTAGCTGTTAAAAGGGTGTGAGGCCTTTTAGAGTGGTGAAGGGAGTGCGATTGATGAGATAGACACTCGTAAGGAGAGCTTCGCCAAACGAATGCGGATCACGGGAATAGTAACAATGATCTGGTGGTTTCAAGAATGTATCGGTGACGCCTTTCGGCAACACCGTTTTGTTGATGAGTGATGGGTAATTTTGAGTGGTTACCTTAGTTGCAAGTATACAACCTTTATCAAGTTATAGTATAAAAGATTATCGATCCCACGAGGAACGGGAAAGTAGGAGGAGTTTTGCTCAAGTTTTGGTTCTCAAATTATGCGCGTGACAATTAGGAGTTTATTAAAATAAAATGAAAATAAGAAAATGGTGAAAGTGGATGTGGAGAGGTAAGAGAGGGTGGATGTGGATTATGTGCAAAGGAGGAGAAAATAAAGTTGAGAGTGTGGTTGTGGTTATATGCACATAATAACAAAACTAGGTTTGAGATTATATGCACATGGAGGGAATATGAGATTGAGAGAAAATAAGTGCAAAATAAAAGAAAGCAAGATTGAGAGAGAGGAGAGAGGAGAGGAAAATCAAAATCAAGAATAAAGGAAATAACAAACAAATGGAAAACAAGGATAAGTGCAAAATCAAGAATGTAAAGTATGGAGGATTAGTTAAAGATATGAGGAATCTAGAGTAGATCCACTTAGCTTATCTCAATCTCACGAGAGTGAGTTGGATTTGTTAGCTAGTTTCAAACAATCTCTAGGGATCCCACAAATATTGGCTCCACACTTAGAAAAGGGTAATTCCTAGAGGGTTCTAGCCTCAAGGTGAATTAAAGAAAAGAAAAATCTATTCTAGAAAGTAAATACAAAATTAAATACATTGCATGAAAGTAAATTGCATGAAAGTAAATTGCATGAAAGTAAATCTAAGCTACAAAGCAATAAATGAACAAGAAAGAAAATGAAAAAGAAATAAAATAGAAACCAACAACTCGATCTTAATCTAATCCTCCTTTTGGTCCTTGGATTAGAAGAAGAGAAAGGAAATTGAAGGTGAAACATTTCATTTATTGTGTAACAAAAGTTATAATTTTGGAAGGTCTTCTCAATTAAGAGTAACCCTCCTCTCCAAATGGAGTTTTACAAAATATTTCACACTCAAAACACTCACCTTCACCCTATTTATAGCCCAACGGAGTTGATGTGAACCATTGGATCAAACCTAGCCAAAAGGAAGAGAAATCCACCATTAACTGAATTTGGGAACCGATCGGTTGGCCGATCGGTTAGCCAACCGGTTAGCCAACCGGTTGGTCAACCGATTGGTTCCCAATCGAATTTGTCTTTTCTTGATTTTTCTTCACGAATTTCTCTTGGATCAATTTGGTATCTTGGGCCTTGGTTTGTCTTCAGATTTGGGCTTCAAATATTGGTAGAAATTCAGAATTTGAGTCATTTGGGCTTTTATTCATTATTTCTTTATTAGCCTGCAAAATAAGATAAAAATGATTATTAGTAATATCGTTATTCATATAACATAGGTAATAAGGGTATAAAAATGTAATTAAAATGTGATAATCAAATAACCCCACACCTAAACTTTTGCTAGTCCTCTAGCAAAGAAAATAAAAAGAAAACCTAACTCACTTTCAGAGAATCGCGGTTGTATTTAGCACATACAACAAGCCTTTAAACCCCTAGGTTACCCTAGTGGACGAGTTGTAGTCTCGTGAGGGTTTGCAGTGAATATACCCACAAAATTCAGTCAACTTACCAATTTAAAGAAGTTAATAAAATAATTAATTCATTTGATATCTTCAAACATTCCAATTGAAGTTGGTTAATACTCAAGAAAACGTTTTATCATAACTCCAATGTAATTTTCTTAAGAAAATCCTTCCATTATAGTTATACAAAACTAAGTTTAACTCAAAATTTAATTTAAAAGTTTTGAAAAGGACATGCTAACCCTTTGTTTTAAACAAACTTCAAGTCTTTTAATCCATTTTATTTTTCAAGAACATATACAAATATAACTATATACAAAAACATGGTTAGTATGATTTTTTTTTTTTTTTACTCTTTATTCCTTGGTGGTTTTGTTCTTTTAATCGGCTTTCTAAGTGACCATTTAGCGAGTTTTGGGCCAATGAATCCCAACCCACTTGGGCTTAGGTCATTAAGCATAGAAATACTCCTCGGGCTTAATTACTCAGTCAACTTAGGCTTAGTAAAATAGAACCACCAATGATTTTAAGAGAAATTTTTCTTCTATTTATTAAGTTAGTATATATGTGTGTATATGTATATATATTCTGAACAATATTTGGATCAAGACAACTTGAAAAATTATTTTCAACTCTAAGTTAGGCATGCAAAATTTCATTACTTTAATTAAAAATCTAAGTTACAACTTAAGTAAAGTATATTACTTTGAAAATCATTTCTTAAGAAATTTATTTGGAGTTATCATAAAAGGTAAACTTGAGTATAGAACCAACTAAGGATTAGAAGACTTAAATTCTATCAAATTGATCAATTATTAATCAACTCTATTAAGTTGGCAAGTGACTCTTTTTTTTTTTTATGAAAAGAGGAAAAAATGACATAAAAAGAAAGAAAATGGTAAGAAGAGGAAAAATGACTAAGATAAAGAGCAAAATGACTAATTCCCACCCCCACACCTAAATTTTGCATTGTCCTCAATGCAAATTCTATTATGCACAAAGTAAAACAGATAAGCATGGAAGCACTTACATTTGTTCGGTCGACTTGAACAATGATAAAAGTCTGTAATTACCTTTGGTATGAGAAGGTGGAGTCAAAATTTATTCTCTCCTTTTTCTTTTTTTGAAAAGAACAAGAAACTCTCACATGAGAGAAGAATAAATTCTTTTATTATTATTGTGGGACAAAAGTTATAATTTTGGAAGGTCTTCTCAATTAAGAGTAACCCTCCTCTCCAAATGGAGTTTTACAAAATATTTCACACTCAAAACACTCACCTTCACCCCTATTTATAGCCCAACGGAGTTGATGTGAACCATTGGATCAAACCTAGCCAAAAGGAAGAGAAATCCACCATTAATCTGGAATTGTTGAACCGATCGGTTGGTGATCGTTAGCTAACCGTTAGCCAACCGGTTGGTCAACCGATTGGTTCCCAACCGAATTTGTCTTTTCTTGATTTTTCTTCACGAATTTCTCTTGGATCAATTTGGTATCTTGGGCCTTGGTTTGTCTTCGATTTGGGCTTCAAATATTGGTAGAAATTGAGAATTTGAGTCATTTGGGCTTTTATTCATTATTTCTTTATTAGCCGCAAAATAAGATAAAAATGATTATTAGTAATATCGTTATTCATATAACATAGGTAATAAGGGTATAAAAATGTAATTAAAATGTGATAATCAAATAACCCCACACCTAAACTTTTGCTAGTCCTCTAGCAAAGAAAATAAAAAGAAAACCTAACTCACTTTCAGAGAATCGCGGTTGTATTTAGCACATACAACAAGCCTTTAAACCCCTAGGTTACCCTAGTGGACGAGTTGTAGTCTCGTGAGGGTTTGCAGTGAATATACCCACAAAATTAGTCAACTTACCAATTTAAAGAAGTTAATAAAATAATTAATTCATTTGATATCTTCAAACATTCCAATTGAAGTTGGTTAATACTCAAGAAAACGTTTTATCATAACTCCAATGTAATTTTCTTAAGAAAATCCTTCCATTATAGTTATACAAAACTAAGTTTAACTCAAAATTTAATTTAAAAGTTTTGAAAAGGACATGCTAACCCTTTGTTTTAAACAAACTTCAAGTCTTTTAATCCATTTTATTTTTCAAGAACATATACAAATATAACTATATACAAAAACATGGTTAGTATGATTTTTTTTTTTTTTTACTCTTTATTCCTTGGTGGTTTTGTTCTTTTAATCGGCTTTCTAAGTGACCATTTAGCGAGTTTTGGGCCAATGAATCCCAACCCACTTGGGCTTAGGTCATTAAGCATAGAAATACTCCTCGGGCTTAATTACTCACCAACTTAGGCTTAGTAAAATAGAACCACCAATGATTTTAAGAGAAATTTTTCTTCTATTTATTAAGTTAGTATATATGTGTGTATATGTATATATATTCTGAACAATATTTGGATCAAGACAACTTGAAAAATTATTTTCAACTCTAAGTTAGGCATGCAAAATTTCATTACTTTAATTAAAAATCTAAGTTACAACTTAAGTAAAGTATATTACTTTGAAAATCATTTCTTAAGAAATTTATTTGGAGTTATCATAAAAGGTAAACTTGAGTATAGAACCAACTAAGGATTAGAAGACTTAAATTCTATCAAATTGATCAATTATTAATCAACTCTATTAAGTTGGCAAGTGACTCTTTTTTTTTTTTTTTTTATGAAAAGAGGGAAAAAATGACATAAAAAGAAAGAAAATGGTAAGAAGAGGAAAAATGACTAAGATAAAGAGCAAAAATGACTAATTCCCACCCCCACACCTAAATTTTGCATTGTCCTCAATGCAAATTCTATTATGCACAAAGTAAAACAGATAAGCATGGAAGCACTTACATTTGTTCGGTCGACTTCGAACAATGATAAAAAGTCTGTAATTACCTTTGGTATGAGAAGGTGGAGTCAAAAATTTATTCTCTCCTTTTTCTTTTTTTTTTCTTTTTTTTTTTTTTGAAAAGAACAAGAAACTCTCACATGAGAGAAGAATAAATTCTTTTATTATTATTGTGGGACAAAAATAAAAATGTAGAATAAAAGATAAAACATGAAAAGCTCATATTCTACATTAAATCCTACCTTATTGTGAAAATTCTACCGAAATTTAAAGAATTTCAAGATGATATAATCAATGATGTTCTCAAATTGAAAATTCCATGGTTTGCAATGTGTTTTGCAAAGAAATTAAGGTAGGTCTTATTAGTGTTATGCATTTTGAACTTAGATTTTTGATTAATGAAAATTTGACATTTTGGTTGCTCTTTCAAAATCTAAGCTCATCGAAAAGAGTTCTTCAATGTTGCATTCAAGAGGCATGTATTCAACACAGTTTCCTCATTTTGAAAAATAAAACCTGAATTTTTAAAATTTCCAGTTCTCATGAAAGATTTCCTCAAAACTAATGTCGATTCATTCTCTACTGCTAAACTTTCTTAGATGTAATTGATGGAATCATTGGGCAAGCTATCTGACCATTTTTGGCTTTGTCCTTAAGGGCAAATGGAATAAATCGGAGTTTGATCGCATCTTCGCTAAGTCCCTCATCTTAATCATGAGGGAAACTTCTTCAAATTCGGAGATGAAAATGTAAGCGTCTTCGGTTTCTACTCCTAGGAATTTGGGAAGCATGTTAATAAAATGCGGTCTAAGTTCAAAATTGGTTCCATTTACCTCGGGGAGTTTTATGCAAGAGGGGATTGCATTTCTAGTGGGGTAACAAACATCTTGAAGAACAGGTGGGTTGGTATTAGCCATTTCGTTTGGTTCAAGAGATGAATCAAAACGAATTAAACGATTAGTATTATCCCTAACCCAAGTTTGCATACACCAAAATCAAAAAAAAATTTTTTAATTTGAAAAAGGATAAGAGAAAAAGTTAAGAAGATGATGAGAAAAAAATAAGGAAAAACTAACTAAAAATAAATCAAGGCAATCACTTTCCAATCACCCTAACTCTAGGGTTAAGCCTAAACTTGACTTAGACCAGCTCCTAACCAAAATTCCCTTAGTGAAAAGATCAAAGTTTACTTGGGTAATTAGCCAGGTAAGGATAGTACTAGAGGGAGATCAAAGATCAATTAAGTACCTCTTTCCTTTCGGAGCGCCTTACGCAACCCCTAAACCTTGCCTTAGACACCAATTAATCCAAATAAACTTGGACCGGTTCACTTAAGAAATTATTGTTCCTTAATGAGCTCGAATCCTTAGGGGCCAACGTCTAATCAAATTTTAAGAGGCTTGGGTAAGTGTAGTGAGGAATTAGTGATTTTTGGGCTAAGGAAAGGGTGATGAAATCCCTCACCTTATCTTGATTAGTGGGTTTTGCCCTTAAAATATTTTCAAGTGTGTGCCAAATCAAGATGCTCAAATCACTTGGTGAATTCCTACTATTATATGAAATGCAACCCTAAGAATTAAAAGCAACTAAAAAGGATGCAAAAATAAAAATCTTTTTATTTTTTATTATGGTCGACAATAAACAAAATGAAGTTTATTAGGGTCGACAAGGGGAAAAATCCTTTTATTTATTTTTTTTATTTTTTTATCCTAATTGTGTCTAATGTATATGAACTATCTAAAGGGTGGAATTGAAAATACTAGATAGAGAAGTTACCCATAAAAGCAATGCAAAGCCTCGTTGGAGGCAATTCTTCAATCTTGAATTTTCAACTCTTGATCTTCAAGCTCCAAGTTCCTACACAAAGAAAACACACAAAATAAAAACCAAACTTAATGAAAATCCTACTTATGCACCGCTCTAAGAACGGCGCCAAAACTTGATGGGTAATTTTGAGTGGTTACCTTAGTTGCAAGTATACAACCTTTATCAAGTTATAGTATAAAGATTATCGATCCCACGAGGAACGGAAAGTAGGAGGAGTTTTGCTCAAGTTTTGGTTCTCAAATTATGCTGACAATTAGGAGTTTATTAAAATAAAATGAAAATAAGAAAATGGTGAAAGTGGATGTGGAGAGGTAAGAGAGGGTGGATGTGGATTATGTGCAAAGGAGGAGAAAATAAAGTTGAGAGTGTGGTTGTGGTTATATGCACATAATAACAAAACTAGGTTTGAGATTATATGCACATGGAGGGAATATGAGATTGAGAGAAAATAAGTGCAAAATAAAAGAAAGCAAGATTGAGAGAGAGGAGAGAGGAGAGGAAAATCAAAATCAAGAATAAAGGAAATAACAAACAAATGGAAAACAAGGATAAGTGCAAAATCAAGAATGTAAAGTATGGAGGATTAGTTAAAGATATGAGGAATCTAGAGTAGATCCACTTAGCTTATCTCAATCTCACGAGAGTGAGTTGGATTTGTTAGCTAGTTTCAAACAATCTCTAGGGATCCCACAAATATTGGCTCCACACTTAGAAAAGGGTAATTCCCTAGAGGGTTCTAGCCTCAAGGTGAATTAAAGAAAAGAAAAATCTATTCTAGAAAGTAAATACAAGAATTAAATACATTGCATGAAAGTAAATTGCATGAAAGTAAATTGCATGAAAGTAAATCTAAGCTACAAAGCAATAAATGAACAAGAAAGAAAATGAAAAGAAATAAAATAGAAACCAACAACTCGATCTTAATCTAATCCTCCTTTTGGTCCTTGGATTAGAAGAAGAGAAAGGAAATTGAAGGGGTGAAACATTTCATTTATTTTTTATTTTTTTATTTTTTATCCTAATTGTCTCTAATGTATATGAACTATCTAAAGGGTGGAATTGAAAATACTAGATAGAGAAGTTACCCACGCAAAAGCAATGCAAAGCCTCGTTGGAGGCAATTCTTCAATCTTGAATTTTCAACTCTTGATCTTCAAGCTCCAAGTTCCTACACAAAAGAAAACACACAAAATAAAAACCAAACTTAATGAAAATCCTACTTATGCACCGTTCCCCGGCAACGGCGCCAAAAACTTGATGGGTAATTTTGAGTGGTTACCTTAGTTGCAAGTATACAACCTTTATCAAGTTATAGTATAAAGATTATCGATCGAGCGGAAAGTAGGAGGAGTTTTGCTCAAGTTTTGGTTCTCAAATTATGCGCGTGACAATTAGGAGTTTATTAAAATAAAATGAAAATAAGAAAATGGTGAAAGTGGATGTGGAGAGGTAAGAGAGGGTGGATGTGGATTATGTGCAAAGGAGGAGAAAATAAAGTTGAGAGTGTGGTTGTGGTTATATGCACATAATAACAAAACTAGGTTTGAGATTATATGCACATGGAGGGAATATGAGATTGAGAGAAAATAAGTGCAAAATAAAAGAAAGCAAGATTGAGAGAGAGGAGAGAGGAGAGGAAAATCAAAATCAAGAATAAAGGAAATAACAAACAAATGGAAAACAAGGATAAGTGCAAAATCAAGAATGTAAAGTATGGAGGATTAGTTAAAGATATGAGGAATCTAGAGTAGATCCACTTAGCTTATCTCAATCTCACGAGAGTGAGTTGGATTTGTTAGCTAGTTTCAAACAATCTCTAGGGATCCCACAAATATTGGCTCCACACTTAGAAAGGGTAATTCCTAGAGGGTTCTAGCCTCAAGGTGAATTAAAGAAAAGAAAAATCTATTCTAGAAAGTAAATACAAGAATTAAATACATTGCATGAAAGTAAATTGCATGAAAGTAAATTGCATGAAAGTAAATCTAAGCTACAAAGCAATAAATGAACAAGAAAGAAAATGAAAAGAAATAAAATAGAAACCAACAACTCCTGATCTTAATCTAATCCTCCTTTTGGTCCTTGGATTAGAAGAAGAGAAAGGAAATTGAAGGGTGAAACATTTCATTTATTGTGTAACAAAAGTTATAATTTTGGAAGGTCTTCTCAATTAAGAGTAACCCTCCTCTCCAAATGGAGTTTTATAAAATATTTCACACTCAAAACACTCACCTTCACCCTATTTATAACCCAACGGAGTTGATGTGAACCATTGGATCAAACCTAGCCAAAAGGAAGAAATCCACCATTAATCTGGAATCTGTTGGGAACCGATCGGTTGGTCGATCGGTTAGCCAACCGTTAGCCAACCGGTTGGTCAACCGATTGGTTCCCAATCGAATTTGTCTTTTCTTGATTTTTCTTCACGAATTTCTCTTGGATCAATTTGGTATCTTGGGCCTTGGTTTGTCTTGATTTGGGCTTCAAATATTGGTAGAAATTGAGAATTTGAGTCATTTGGGCTTTTATTCATTATTTCTTTATTAGCCTGCAAAATAAGATAAAAATGATTATTAGTAATATCGTTATTCATATAACATAGGTAATAAGGGTATAAAAATGTAATTAAAATGTGATAATCAATGAGCGTATGGGCAGGAGAATTGAGAGAGGGTTCCCTGAGAGGCAAGGAATTCGTGGTTTACGGATGTATATATTCTAACTGGAGAAAGGTAGGATTTTGATATGAGAGGAGAATTGTGTGAGGATCATGATGGCAAAGTTTTTGTAGATGTCATATGCATCAGATTTATGTTTCATCAGGTAGACCCATGTGAAACGGGAGTGATCGTCAATAAATGTTATATAGTAACGATTGTCACCACGAGATGGATGTGGAGAGGGTCCCCAAATATCGGTATGGATGAGGCCAAAACGAGCGGACGCTATTTTATTATTTATTAGAAAGGGTTGGGCCAAGTGTTTTGCCAACTTGCAGCCGGTGCAAGGTGACAAAGTGTCGGCAGATAAATTACCTAATTTACCAGTTGTGGAAAGGGTGCGAAGACGAGATAAAGAGAGATGACCGAGGCGACGATGCCAGAGGTCGCAGGTGGTTGGTTTGGAGTTAAGAAGGCGAATGACGGATGCAGTGGGAGTGGGAAGGATGAGCTTGTCCATGTAGTATAGTCCACCGATATTACGGCTAGTCCCAACCGTTTCTCCCGTGCTAGGATCCTGTATAAGACAAGATGAAGCTGTGAAGGTAGCAGTATAGTTGTGTGAAGTGATTTGTGAAACTGAGAGTAAGTTTATTTTGACATCGGGGACGTGATGTACGTTTGGGATTGAGAATTGAGGCTTAATATGTAGGTGACCTACGGAAGTCATGGGTAATGGTGTGCCATCGGCTGTGCGAATCATGGCTGTAGGCGGTAGGGGTGTTTGATTGTGGAGGTATGTTTGTGATAACGTAAGATGATGTGTAGCACCCGAATCTAAACTCCATGAGTTAGTTTTTGTACCTGATTGAGTGACATGCGAGGTAGCTGCCGAACCTGTGTTAGGTGAGGGGGCTGATGGATATAGCGCCTGTAGGAGATCAGTGTATGATGGTGTAATGGATGAAGTTTCGGTGATGGATGCCTGGGGCGTTGGTAGCCTTGAGCGACACTGATCCGTAGTGTGTCCGCAGAGTTTGTGGATGTCACACCATTGTTTGCGTGTGAAGGTGAGGCCGGGTTGTTGTCTCGTCGACGAGGTGTACTGATGATAAGGAGGACCATGGTGGGTGGATGAGCGTGGAGCAGCGTGGACGGAGCTTGGACTGATGGAAAGAGTGTTGAGGTGAAGACGTGTTTCTTCGGCTTGTAACTCTGTAACAGCTATTTCGAGTGTGGGTCTAGGTGACCGTAGATGAGTTGGTCTGGCTGATTCGAACTCGGGTCGAGCTTCATCGTGAACTCAAAGAGGCGCTGTTCGCCTCTGTTATGGTGAATGGTCCCGAAGTCGGATCGTGAGAGGTGTTTCAAGGACGGCAAGTTGTTCCTGAGGTCAAAGATGTGGGTATAGAACTGCGGATCGAGCGACGCCGGTAACCATGGATATCTCCCGGTATAGTTGAAACTCTCGAGTGTCATCTCGATCAGATATATAGGGCCGCAGATATTCCCGAGAGATATGGCACCGTCGAATCGCGGCGAGCTGAAGTTGGATGGAGGGTGAGACGGATTGGACTATTGCAGCCGATGGCACGATCTTCAGCCGAGTCCGTGTCATAAGATTGACTCAAGAGAGAGCAGCCGAGTCCTTGGTGAGGTCGCCGTAGGAGTTGGTTGAGTGGGGTTTTGTTGTGCCATGATGTCCCCCAGAGCCCACGACTACGAAGGATGACTCAGAGTACCAGAGACGGTAGTTATCGTCGCCAAGTTTTACATCAATAGATTGTTGATGAAAGTGCATCTCAAAGCGCCATAGTAACTTGAAAAAAGATCTAGTTTGTCGCTAAATGATTGGCGCAAGATCTGTGAAGATTTGAGATCTATCAAGTCTTGTTGCGCTTGCCAATCGAAAGAGACTCGGTGCACAACAAGATAGTGGATGTCACACCATTGTTTGCGTGTGAAGGTGAGGCGGGTTGTTGTCTCGCCGACGAGGTGTACTGATGATAAGGAGGACCACGGTGGGTGGATGAGCGTGGAGCAGCGTGGACGGAGCTTGGACTGATGGAAAGAGTGTTGAGGTGAAGACGTGTTTCTTCGGCTTGTAACTCTGTAACAGCTATTTCGAGTGTGGGTCTAGGTGACCGGTAGATGAGTTGGCTGCGACGGTCGAACTCGGTGAACTTCATCGAAGCGAAAGCGTTGCACGTCTGTTGTTATGGTGAATGGTCCTGGAAGCTGGATCAGTGAGAGGTGTTTCAAGGACGGCAAGTTGTTCCCAGAGGTCAAAGATGTGGGTATAGAACTCGCGGATCGAGCGATCGCCCTGTGTAACCATGGATATCTCCTGGTATAGTTGAAACTCTCGAGTGTCATCTGACTGTATATAGAGGCGCTGCAGATATTCCCAGAGAGATATGGCACTGTCGAATCGTGCGAGCTGAAGTTGGATGGAGGGTGAGACGGATTGGACTATTGCAGCGATGGCACGATCTTCAGCGAGAGTCCAGGTCATAAGATTGGACTCATAAGAGGAGAGAGCAGTCGAGTCCTTGGTGAGGTCGCCGGTAGGAGTTGGTTGAGTTGGGGGTTTTGTTGTGCCATCGATGTGTCCCCAGAGCCCACGACTACGAAGGATGACTCGTAGGGAGTAGGACCAGAGACGGTAGTTATCGTCGTCAAGTTTTACATCAATAGATTGTTGATGAAAGTGCATCTCAGGCGTCGTCATAGTAACTTGAAAAAAAAAGATCTAGTTTGCTGGCTAAATGATTGGCGCAAGATCTGTGAAGATTTGAGATCTATCAAGTCTTGTTGTGCGCAGCGAAAATTTCGACAGCACCTCTGGTGCACAACAAGATAGTAAGATCACAACTAAATCCCCGTTTCACTAAGGAAATAAGAATTGTGATGATATATCTCAAAGAATGGGATATACACTCTTCTTCTCATCGCTTCTAGGATTGACTGTCGAGGGAACCTAACAAGCTATTCTGGTTGATGAGCCAAATGATTGGCTTTTTTTTAAAAAATTTAACGGTGGATGAACAGTACCACAGGGTGAATAGTGCCGATGAACGATACCATGTTAGAAGTAGAGCAAATCAAGGAAAAAGAGCAAATTCTATTCATTAGTATTGGGGTCTATATATATAAGTGAAGTGATCTCATTCTTCTACTCTATCCAATGTGGGACTAAACAAAGAGAGTATATTCCTATATTTAACATCTTCGAGTGGATATATGATCGAGTGGATATCTGACGATGTGGAAAAAGATCGTAAAGAAATTGAGTTGTTGCTTCACAGATTAAAGACATAATTATAAACAGATTTGTTGAGAGAGAGAGAGAGAGAGAGAGAGAGAGAGAGAGAGAGAGAGAGAGAGAGAGAGAGAGAGAGAGAGAGAGAGAGAGAGAGAGAGAGAGAGAGAGAGAGAGAGAGAGAGAGAGAGAGAGAGAGAGAGAGAGAGGATTTGTTAGAGAAATGTACGTTGAGAAATAGGAGTGATTCCCACAAGTTTATCATTTACATCATTTTTGGGATTGTTCTTGGTTTTGCGCTTGGAAACATGAGATAATGGAAATTTTGTATTATTTGGAAACTCGTCATCAATGGAAGATGTGCTTGCAATTTGAACTTTTGTAAAAGCCTGAACTTTTGTTTCCAGCAATTTTTGAAATTGTTTCACATTACCCACATGATCTTTAAATTGGTCGGCATGAAACCCCTTTAATTTTCAATTATTGAAAGAAAACCCCCATTCTTTTTCCATCTTGTGACAGAAAGCCTCCATCAACTTTCAATTTGTCACAGAGAACCACCATAAACAACCTTATTTTGGTGGAATACCCCCCATGAAATTAAAATTTTTAGACATAGCGGCCCCCTCTAGTGGCTGTAGAATTCCTGTTAAATATATTGAAATTTATAAAAGGCACATATATCACAGGAAAACATGACGTTGGCAAACAAATTTATCACAAAATATGAGATTACTTCATTCAAAAGCCAATCCCGAGTCTCAAACAGATAATATCCAATAAACATTGTAATGTAGTCATTGTAGCATATACATCAGGTAAAGTATTCTAGAACCATCGTTTTTCTCCCACACTAAATCAGCCCCAAGCGAATGACACGCTCCCGAATAAGTTTTCTAAACTGCAAGACATTGTCAAAAATCATACATGTCTCTAATATCGGTTTATCTCATTCCTTATCTTCCCTAAGCTCTCTTCCTTGAGGCCTGCTCTGCACTTCTTCATTACCTTATTCTACTCTTAGGTTTCGCAAAAACTGTGAATCTGAAAATATCGAGGCCACTTCAGGATTTTTTGCTATACTTGGCCTCACTCCTCTTTGAAACCTCCGCATCACCAACATTTGCAATATCAAAAGTTGCATATTCTTCTTCTGGATCATTATCTTCCTCTGGATCCCCAAACGTGAATTTACTCCTCACCGTCTTCTTCTTTTGCTGCTATTGTGCGCATTTCTGCCTCCAAGCAACCTCACAAGATAGTAAGATCACAACTAAATCCCCGTTTCACTAAGGAAATAAGAATTGACAGTGATATATCTCAGCAATGTGGGATATACACTCTTCTTCTCATCAGTTCTAGGATTGACCTGTCGAGGGAACCTAACAAGCTATTCTGGTTGATGAGCCAAATGATTGGCTTTTTTTTAAAAAATTTAACGGTGGATGAACAGTACCACAGGGTGAATAGTGCCGATGAACGATACCATGTTAGAAGTAGAGCAAATCAAGGAAAAAGAGCAAATTCTATTCATTAGTATTGGGGTCTATATATATAAGTGAAGTGATCTCATTCTTCTACTCTATCCAATGTGGGACTAAACAAAGAGAGTATATTCCTATATTTAACATCTTCGAGTGGATATATGATCGAGTGGATATCGGCGATGTGGAAAAAGATCGTAAAAGAAATTGAGTTGTTGCTTCACAGATTAAAGACATAATTATAAAGATTTGTTGAGAGAGAGAGAGAGAGAGAGAGAGAGATTGAAGAAATTGAGTTGTTGCTTCATAGATTAAGGACATAATTATAAAGAGATTTGTTGAGAGAGAGAGAGAGAGAGAGAGAGAGAGAGAGAGAGGATTTGTTAGAGAAATGTACGTTGAGAAATAGGAGTGATTCCCACAAGTTTATCATTTACATCATTTTTGGGATTGTTCTTGGTTTTGCGCTTGGAAACATGAGATAATGGAAATTTTGTATTATTTGGAAACTCGTCATCAATGGAAGATGTGCTTGCAATTTGAACTTTTTGTAAAAGCCTGAACTTTTGTTTCCAGCAATTTTTTGAAATTGTTTCACATTACCCACATGATCTTTAAATTGGTCGGCATGAAACCCCTTTAATTTTCAATTATTGAAAGAAAACCCCCATTCTTTTTCCATCTTGTGACAGAAAGCCTCCATCAACTTTCAATTTGTCACAGAGAACCACCATAAACAACCTTATTTTGGTGGAATACCCCCCATGAAATTAAAATTTTTAGACATAGCGGCCCCCTCTAGTGGCTGTAGAATTCCTGTTAAATATATTGAAATTTATAAAAGGCACATATATCACAGGAAAACATGACGTTGGCAAACAAATTTATCACAAAATATGAGATTACTTCATTCAAAAGCCAATCCCGAGTCTCAAACAGATAATATCCAATAAACATTGTAATGTAGTCATTGTAGCATATACATCAGGTAAAGTATTCTAGAACCATCGTTTTTCTCCCACACTAAATCAGCCCCAAGCGAATGACACGCTCCCGAATAAGTTTTCTAAACTGCAAGACATTGTCAAAAATCATACATGTCTCTAATATCGGTTTATCTCATTCCTTATCTTCCCTAAGCTCTCTTCCTTGAGGCCTGCTCTGCACTTCTTCATTACCTTATTCTACTCTTAGGTTTCGCAAAAACTGTGAATCTGAAAATATCGAGGCCACTTCAGGATTTTTTGCTATACTTGGCCTCACTCCTCTTTGAAACCTCCGCATCACCAACATTTGCAATATCAAAAGTTGCATATTCTTCTTCTGGATCATTATCTTCCTCTGGATCCCCAAACGTGAATTTACTCCTCACCGTCTTCTTCTTTTGCTGCTATTGTGCGCATTTCTGCCTCCAAGCAACCTCACAAACATGCTACCTTGTCACTTCTTTTTGATTCTCCTCCTCTGAAGTTGGTGCATATTCACTTTCATCATCATGTTTTCCTTCTCCTTTATTTGCCAAAAAAAAGGGAAATTTGCTTGAGGAACCAAAAAAACTTTGGCTATGCCTCCTCCTCCCCTAAATAAAGTCAACCCCTTGTAAGCACCTTGACCCAATTTTCTATGCTAAAAAACCCCTAGCCCAACATTGTATATGTACTTTATACCGTATTTCTAAGTATTGCCCACTTTACCCTTTTGTACCCATTTGTGGAATGTAGATTATTTTGTCTTATTGGGCATCCATCTTCCATTAAACAGTACGAAGTGACATGTTTCCTTCGGTAGAAGAGAGATGGGGAGAATGCCATTAATGGTCGGGAGAAATTTGGAGGAAAGTGAAAATTGGAGGAAACATATAAGTTCCTCCAAAAAGCCCCATGTCAATGTAATATCTCTTTCCTCTTTCTATTCTACTCAACAACCTTCAACAACCCAAAATTCTTAACTCTTTCCTCTTAACTTCTCTCTCTTAACTTCTCCAACAACCAAAATGGAACAATCTTTAATGTGTATGATTTCATTTAACACCAATGCAACCCTCATTAAAGTCAATTAACAAGTATCGTTAAATTGAAGATGCAAGCTTGAGAATTTAAGAGTACCGTATGAAAGTTTATTGATAAGTTACTCTCTAGAAGTTTCCCAATGTCTCGCTTGAGCTTTTAAAAGATGAAGATATTCTCAACATGATAGATTTTCATCGTTCAATGGGGTTGAATCGATAATCATGATTTGTTAGTGAAAGAGGTGAAGGATCCACGCATGCCATAGGGACGTAAACGAGCTTAAGTAAGTATTGAAAAGATTATTTTCGGGTTCGGATACCGTTATAATGGGAACTGTGATATTTATGCCTTATATGTGACCCGAGACAAGACACGTGACATATAGATTTTATTTGTGACACATTCTAGTTAACGGTTATTTTAATTGTCTCACATGGCGTATATGTATGTTATATTAAGCGTCGACCTTCCTCTTGTAAGCTCACAATATCGGAGCATATTGAGGAATCAGAGAGGATCCCCATCGAAGAATCGGAGAGGATCCCTAATGACAATCCTCAAGGACAGCATGTGTGGGGGATGGTTGAAATAGTAAATGACTCGACACGAATCCCAGCATGGTGGCACGAGGCAATCACTGGAATAGGGCAGCAATTTGAAAGTATAAAAGAAGTTAGAATGGCTCTTATATACTATTCTATAGCTAAGAAGTTTGCTTTTAAATATGTTCACAATGAGCCAAAACGTGTTCGTGCTTGTTGCATGTTCAAAAAAGAAACACAATGCCCGTGGTTGCTTTATGCTTCATGATTGAGCCATGTGTCGACCTTTGCTATAAAAAAATTTGTTCCTCAACATACTTGTGGGCAACATAACAGCACAGCTAGTCATTCCAGAGCATCGAGAAGGTGGATTGCAAGTATGCTACAATCAGTTATGAAGAGGCGTCCATATATCACCCCAACTGACATTAGAAAATAATTACACTCCCAATATGGTATAAAAGTCAATTATTCTAAAGCTTGGCATGCTAAGGAGACAGCAAAAGAGTAAATATTTGGTTGCACAAGGCATTCATATGATTTACTATCCTGGTTAGTCCATTAATTTTTTCGTGTGTCCTTTAGAACTTATATATGATTTGTTAATCTTATATGTGACATTTTAGAACGCTATGTGACCTACAAGCATATCATGTGATACTTCATAGACATATATGACACTTTAGATCATAATGTGAATGTTCGACCTTAACTGTGACCCCTCGATCTTATGTGTGACATTGTGGTCTTACATGTGATTCTTAGACCTCATATGTAATATTGTGGTCTTACATGTGATACTTAGTCCTCATATGTGACATTTGTGGTCCTACATGTGATACTTAATCATCAATTAACAAGTTATTTGTTCCTTTAATCCTTTCTTTAAGGTACCAAATGAAGGTGATGGAAACAAATCCAGGCAGTGTCGTCATCATTGAAGAAGAAGAAAGGCGATTCAAGCGTTTATTTGTGGCCTATAGTGCATGCATACAGGGGTTTCTAAAGGGATGTAGGCCATTGCTCTTTCTAGATGGGACCTTTCTTAAAGATCGTTATAAAGGGATCTTATTAGGTGCAACTGCTTATGATGGTAATCAAGGCATATTTCCACTCGCCTTTTGCGTTTGTGACCAAGAGAATGAATTGAATTGGAGTTGGTTTATTCAAGGGTTGCGGTATATTTTATACAATCGAACAGAACCATATAATCCACCCCATCCTCTAGTCATTTTGTCAGATGCCAACAAAGGAATAAAACAATCTTTGAAAAATATATTTCCTGATGCGTACCATTCTAGATGTGTACTTCATCTTGTTGAGAATTACAAATTGAAGCTTAGAGAGATGGGTTTTGCCTCAAGTGCTGCTCAAAAGATTTTAAAATTATTAGAGTTTGCTGCATACAAATATACGGAAAAAGAATGTAATGCTGTCTTATACCAGATTAGGATGTTCGACGAAAGAGCTTACCAAGTAGCTCTCAGCTATGGTCCAAAACATTGGGCGAATTCTGTATTTTCTGGTATAAGGTATGCCAAATATTATGACTTTTCACTGTCATATGTGATAAGTATCTGTTATATATGATATATTCTGGTAATATGTGACAATTATGTGTTGTTTGTGGCGCTTGATGCTTATATGTGATACTTCATTGTTATATGTGACTTTTCCCTTCATTATGTGATAGTTTAAATCTTAATGTGACATTTAGCTATTATATGTGACAATTCCCTATTATATGTGATTGTTTACAGTTACATGTGACCTTTAAATGTTCTATGTAATAGTTTATAGTAATACGTGACATTTCTTTTTAACTTGTGACACTTAACGTTTACTTGTGATATTTCTCTGCACACGGATCGTTGTCGATTTTGTGTTAGTAAAGTTTAGTTTGACACATATAATATTTATTTGAGATATGGTCATATCACGCCAATGTTGCCGAATCATTCAACAGTTGGATTCGTGTTGCAAGAACACTTCCTATTTGTGATATGATGGATCACATTAGTGTGCAAATAATGGAAAGGATGAATACTCGACGCGAGATGGCAAGTAAATGGAATAGCTATCTATGTCCTGAAGCGTAGAAAATTCTGCAAGAAAATTGCATGAAGGGGAGCACTCTTGAAGTCTCACATTCGACAGCTGAAATCTTTGAGGTATCATCTCAAAAATCTGTACAAGTTGATTTGGAACACAAAACATGCACATGTCGTGCATGGGATATATTGCGAATACCATGTAAACATGCGTGTGCTGCTATTCACTTTATGCATAGAGATGTGTACCAATATTGCGATTGGTTCATGACGACTGAAGCTTTCAAGAAAAGTTACGAACCGATTCTCTTTCCTGTTCCAACTTACGATAAACCAGATGTCACGGATGAAACAGTTGGCATACTTCCCCCAAAGACCACAAAGAAATATGAAAGAAATAAGAATAGACGTATCAACAACCGATCTGAGAATAGACGTACAGTTAAATGCTCAAGGTGTCACGCTGAAGGACATAACCGAGCCACATGCACAGAACCTATCCAAGACTAACGTTACCTAGTAGAATTCAAATATTTTTGTGACTTTTGTCTGTTATATGTTACTTTTGACATTTTGTTGTGACATTTACACTTTAAATGCTACAGTTTACCTATTCGTGTGACTTATTGGTAATAGATGTGATAAGTGTAAGCTCTATACTTTCAGATTCCATAATATGCCAAATAAAAGTTCATGGAGTAATCATAGATGCACATTTCATCATTGTCATCACAAGTGTTAAAATTTACAAAGAATGTATCAACATCCAACAGTCAACTAACGTTATACATGTTTGTCTAATACTTCCACTCAATCAATGGTACGCCATTACCCCCGAAATACAAAAGATATTCTGGATCATCTGCATCTAACTTGCGATCCAGTTTTTTCCATTCTCGGCCTTCACATATAATTTTACCAGCAAGTCCTGCCCGTAACATTTCAGACCCCCTTTGCAAGGCTTCAATATTCATTACCTCCTCTCCCTCTAGGATTGCTTTGAGGTAAAAATATGCGTGGATGCCACAGTCGTACCTAAATAGAAAAGAGGTAAATTCACGCTGAATGTATAAGTGTCACTTAAAAGAAGCAAATGTCACACAGGATGTCTAAAGGTCACATAACAGCAGAATTTGTCACATGTAACATGTAAATGTCACATACGAAGAGTATATGTCACCAACAAAGAGTATATATCACATAAAATGTATAAGTGTCACAAAATAGATAAGGAATAAGGTGTTTGGAGAAACTTACGAGCCTTTTTGCGGTTGACAAGGAACTACTTCATATTCGAATGCTCTGAATGTCGACCACAGTGAATCCACCGACCATCTGTCTAAAATAGGCTGGATTTTCAGCACGTCTCCAGCCCATGTCTCGTGGTCAGCAGAACTGTAGTGTCGGCATTTTTTTTGCCCCAAATTGACCTCAAGGACATGCCAGTGATCAGCGTGACATATTGGAATTAACAGAGCATCCTTCCCATCATCTATATGCTTCTTTATATACTTCTTATATACATTTTTCTCATCCAAGATTGAAGCAGTTAGCAACCAAATCTTTAAAAAAAAATGAAAAAATGAGGAAGAAAGTCAAATAACATATAAATACAATATTGCTTGTAAAAGCATTATGCTCGATATTACTCACGCTAAAATAAGATGTCACAATAGCGAATTTTCGTTCCCGATCCGCATTTTTCGGCAACTTGAGCCATTTTTTAAGCCTTGCAACCAATGCTTCTACGGTCTAACGATTACAAATGCAATAAGTTATGTAATTATCAAAACTTTAATAACGGCACAAGTTTAAAAAATAAAATCCAACCTCGTCCTTTAATCTTCCACCGCGTATTAGCTGAAGCATATCATATCTATTTATGATTAGGTTGTTAACCTCTAAAACAGTCCTCTTTCTGCATAATATGCACAGCAAAATCAACGTATAAGTATCACAGGAAAATAGTAATAATCACAAGAAAACAGTAACTATAACAGACTAAATGTAAATGTCAGAAGAAAGTAGTTTCTTGTGATATTTACATTAAGTCTGTGATAGATCACAAATAATGACCAAATGTCATAGGAAAATTGTTTAAGTCACAGAAGTAAAGTAACAGTCACAGGAACTTACTAAATGTCACGGGTAATATATAAGCATCACAAAAAGAATTAATTGTCACAAGATATCACTATCTATCATAGGGCAGATATAAGTACTTACTCGTCCACTTTTAACGTTAGAAAATATTAAAGCCACTTGTTCTCATCATCCGATAAATCAGGAACATCCTGAACAGTGAAATTATGATAAAATCCTTCTTCGATCACTCCCGGAAGCCTGATATCAAAGTCATTTGGAGAAGGAATGTCCATATTCAACACCTCCAATAATTTTTTTCTTCTTTGTTTTTTTCCCTTCTCCACAAGTCTTCTACACTTGTTCTCGTATCGGCAAATAAAATTACAAGTTCTTTCTCCTTTTCCTTCTCCCTCTTTTCGTCATCATCTTCTACCACGACGAGAGCTTTCTTCCCTTTAGATCTTTTCTTAGGGATATCTGTTTGGAATGGAGAATCTAAGAACTTTGGCTTCTTTGTTGTTCTCTGGCTCCTTGTCCGAACCCCCTGAATAAATTCCTTCAACGTTTCCTCACTTTCCTTCTTCCTTTTCCTTCCCTTTTTCTTCTCTGTAACTTCCTCAGCTTCTTTCTTTTTTTCAGGCTGTATAAAGATCACAAATAATAATCAAATATCATAGGAAAATTGTTTAAGTCACAGAAATAAAGTAAAAGTCACAGGAACTTACTAAATGTCACAAAAAATAAGAAAGTATCACATGGGAGATGTAAATATCACAGGAAACATGCACGTATCACAGGAACTTACTAAATGTCACAGGTAATATATAAGCATCACAGCAAAGAATTAATAATCACATGATATATATAAGTGTTACCACCTCAACTTCAATCCCCATGTCTGCTCTATCATCTTCAACTTCCTCCCTTTCGTTGCCTTGATCATCTTTTTTCTCTGCCACCTCTTCCTGTAGCTGAGGCTGCATAAATGTCAAAAAAAATAAAAGAACCTTTACAGCGAACGAACGAACACATGAAATAAGAAATAATTTATTACCTTCTCATCTTTTTTTTCTCTCCCTTGTTTCTTTTCAGCAAATCTTTTCTCAATTTCGGCCTTAATAACCATCGTATTAACGCCGTCAGCAACAAGTGCTTGCTCATAAGCGTCGTTCAACATTGACAGTTTGTCGTAAGCTTCATTCTACATTAACAACTAAGTTTTAGTGAGCAAATGTCACATATGCACGTTTCACACATTAAGTTCACATAAACACTTGCATATACCATAATAAACACGTAAATATCATAGGACTAACCAATTGTACGTTGATAATAATGTATCACGATCTACATGCAAATGTCACATATAATAAATAAAAGTCACACAATTATACTTTTATCACGCACAACATATAACAGTCACATGGAATAAATAATAATCACATAAAAGATTATTACATTTGTCAAAATGTAAACAATAATCACGAGAGAATTAAACTTATCTCACCAATGCAATAGTCGATTGACTCCTTTCCTCTTTTTTAACTCTTTTCTTTCTTAAGGATTTTTCAGAGTCAACTTCCTCCTCTCTTTTTGCCTTCATCTTTCTACGCTCTAGCTTGATCTCCTCATGGACATACCGCAGTATATCTTGCTCCGGTAATATGTGGATTGCAGCCTCTGCTTTCTTCATAATCGTTAGGTCATAGCGAACCCACTTTCTTGCCTTCCAATGCCCAGTTTGTCATTGGTGGCTTCGAATCATTGACTCTAGCTGGCTCCTTGATGTTCGTAATCTCATAATACCATAGCTTCAAAAAAGCAACATTCAATCAATGAAGTATCACAAGATAGATACAAGTGTCACATGTAAAAGGTAGAGGTCATAAGTTAGATACAAATGTCACATGTTATCTATAAATATCATAATTAAGAAATACATATAAGGGTCAAATGTCACATATGGGAAAAAAACGTCACATATGAGTTTCATATATCACATATCAAAGACAATAATCACATATATAAGGGGAAAACATCACATATTAACTACAAGTATCACAATTAAACAATGCATAGCAGGGACAAATATCATATATGGAGCTCAAATGTCACATATTAGTGTGATATATCATATGTAAATGTCAATGATCACAGATAAGGTGAAAATGCAACATATTAATGATAAATAACACAGATAACTCACCGATAGCAAGAGAGCGCAGCCGCTAAGATATGTCTGCCCCTTTTTAGCTATCTTGGCAGCTTTGAAAGAATCCCACAATTCACTGAAGATGATCGTCGCCCATGGGAACTGATCAACCACATCTATCCGATTAAAATACTTGAACATATGCGGCGGTGCATTCATTCTAGCGGTTGGAGTCCATATCATTGTCAGTTGATAAAGGATTTGAAGCATAACAAAATCAAAGACAGCCGATTTCTTTTTGCTATCAACTAGTTTATCCAATAAGGCCTCAAGATAATCTCGGCCACTCTTGTACTTTTCTTGTTGCTTCTCGCTAAAGTATGTACTCCATATCCTATTCTCGGTATCGCGATTCCCTTCCGGTTTCTCCCCTTCATCCTTGAACCGCGTATGTTTTTGCACCCATTTTACATCAAATGTATAGGCTTGTTTTGTCCCCGTTTGGCTATCCTTAAAAAAAAACTTTCCAGCGGCCAAATCTAGATGATTTATCAGTAGCATGATTGTGGCTTTGTCCGATGGAACTGCTCCAAAACTAATATAGTTTTGAAAATTCGATGATCCATAAGCCTTCCAATGATCGGCCCTCATTCGTGGAACAATTCTATCCATGAATTCACAATATCCACGAATATTACAACATATTCTGATATCACCCTTACTGTAAAACACAACACAACCAAAATTACATCTACTTAGGGTTCCACTGTGGATAAATTCACAATGACAAACAAAATGAATGAGCATCATGCCAATTGAATTCAGTTTATACTTACAAATGGGCCTTTGTTGTTGCTGATTCAGATTTTTCAGATGATGAATTCGTCATCTTGTATTTTCAGCAAAACGAGGGTTTGGTGAAGAAGAGGAATTGTCGAGCCGCCGACCGAGCCGGCGGCCGGATCCTTGTCATGACGACTAGTTGGCGGACCGAAGCCACGACGCAGCGGTCAACGCACGCGAAAGCGAGGACGAGTGGGCGAGCGGACCAGAGCCGACCAAGGCGCCAGATCGACGAGGGCGAAGCGAAGAGCGACGCCGACGAAAACGAAGACGCCGAGCGGATGAGTGGCGAGCGTCGTCGGAGGCGGTGGAGGACTTAGATCTTCAGAGGGCTTCGAAAATTTTGGTTGCAGAGGAGGGTTTCGAAAATCGTGCTCGATGGGGGAATTACGGAGCAGTTTTTTTCAGTTTTTAAATGGAAGGGTAATTTGGGAATGACCATATTAGGTAGTGGGTTTGTACAATATTTGGGGGTTAGTTACACTGATATTTACGTATAAGGGCTGGGAAGCTTTGGTTTTTAGGCTGGGGAGGAGGAGGCATAGCCAAAGTTTTTTTGGTTCCTCCAAGCAAATTTCCCAAAAAAAAATGCAGAAAACCGCCAAGTACATATCAAATAGTTTCAAAAAACCCCCAATAATTCTACTACTTGAAGAAAGCTCCCAATATGCATAACAGTTATACAACTTGCAGAAAAACCGCAAGAACAATTTTATTGCTTGCGGAAACCTCCCCAAGAACATCTCTAATTGTTTAAGAAAACCACCAATAATAGTTTTAACAGTTTCAGAGAACACCCAAGTACAGTTAGTAACATTAAAGGAAATCATAATTAAACGAACATTATCTTTATTTATCACCTCAACCTCATAGTCAGAAGCCACCCTTTCACACAAGTATATCATTGTCATCATTTTCTTCTCCCTCACCACCCTCATCACTATCTCTCGGCCAAAACCTGATCCAACAATATCTTTTCATTCGCAAGACAATAGTCATGAAGAAATTCTTTTGGCAAATTCCCCTTCAAAATGTTCGGATATACAAATGGACATTGAATTTAGGATCTAAATGTGTCGCCATTGTCATTCAATCTTTGTCGTTCTCTATGGGGACCAACAACGTCTAATAAGCAAACTTGGGGACAGTACCAAATTCCTTCAGTTTACCTCAAGCTTCAAATAACCAAACTTGTCTGTGTCAAAGTTTTCAAGCAAATTAACTTTGCCCCCCCTGCATATCTCTTACTTCTTCCTATTTTGTCAACGTGACTGGTGATGAGTTTCAATTGACACGATTCACCTAAAAAAACATAAACCCAGAATAATATTCACAACTGAAAAAATTTTTACGGAAAATCAAAACACTAGAGTCCTCTCCTTATTGGATAAATTGCATTTGGACCCTCCACCTTAATTACTCCTGAAAATCAAAAGCTTTTTTTAGATATGTCCCTTAAATCTTCAATAATTGCATATTAGTCCCTCAGATCTTAGAAATTGCATATCAGTCCCTCAAATTCTATAGGATCTTGCAATTATGGTCCTTCAAGTTAAGTCACGTTAGATTTGAGGGAAATATTCGTTCAAATCTAAAAGTTGGAGGTAAAATGATCATTTTATCCCTCTCTTATGTTCGCTACCTCATTTCTTAATGGGTTTAAGTCTAGTAATGTTTAAAGAAAATCCAAACCGCTTGAGTTTTTTTTTTCCAGTGGTTAAAAAAATCCTAACCCAAAGTTAAGCTTCAAAAAGGTTTAAAACATCAAAAAGAGGGGTGGTTTGGTGATTGCAGATGTAGGGTTAGGAGTTAACCAAATCGATTAGGTTTTTAATTAAAATACTAACGGAAGGACCATTTTGTAAGATTCTATAAAATTTGAGGGACTAATATACAATAACCAAGATTCGAGGGACTAATATGCAATTTATTAAGATTTAAGGGACTAATATCTATAAACCCCAAATCAAAATACATAGCCCATGTATTGAATAGAAACCCTAACATTTTAAAGTAATATCCACAAAACCCCCAAATCACAATTACCTAAATTAGCTAAATAAAACCAATTAAGATATAGTTCTTACACTAGTATCGAGCAATTAATTATGATTAAAAGTTAACTAAACCTTAATCTGCCCTTTAGCAACAATAATCACGTAAGCCACGTGAAACACCATGTTCAACATCTTAAAATCTTCTTTGGTTGGTGAAAAATATTCAAAAACTGTAACTTTAAGTACAAAACCTACCCCGCAATACACATTCATTGATAAATTCTCTTCGAACCATAGAAACAAAAGAAGATTTAACAAAAATTGAAAACTAAAATTTTTTACTGGTCTTTACCTCACTTCAATAGATAGAATACAAGTCTCGCCTCCACAACCAAACCTCTTGCAACACTAACCTACTCCAATGTAAGAGACCAGAGGGTCGAAAAAAATTATCAAGATGCCAATATCCATAAACACTATCGATGAAGGTTACAAGGCGGCGACTTTCACGATGACAAAGGAGAATCGTAGTTAATGTTCCGTGAGTACAAGGATTACAAGTTGACAATCCTTGTGAAAAGAGATCACAAGTTTGATCTCTTCATTCAAAATGCGGAGCACATGGCCCGCGTTTCAATTCAAAGCAGCAGCGAACATGGCGGCGTTCGGCTGGCAGCCTTGTGGCGCGTAACAGCGTCCAAAACCCAAAGCAGCGGGCACGGCCAGCGTTCGGTAGCGAATGGCGTGGCGTTTACGTTTCATTTCAAAATGCGGAGCACATGGCCCGCGTTTCAATTCAAAACGCGGAGCACATGGCCCGCGTTCGAAGCTAAAACGCGGAGCACATGGCCCGCGTTCGAAGCCTAAAACGCGGAGCACATGGCCCGCGTTCGAAGCTCAAAACGCAGACGCGAGGCTTGCTCCAGAACGCGAACTTCGCGTTTTGACTCATTCAAACATGAGTTGAACGGTTCATAAACCGTTTGAGAGATTTAAGGGGGGTGGTTACACCCCACTAAACCCCCATTGAGGAGCAATTCAAGGGGACAGTTACACCCTTTTAATCCCTATAAATGGGGGGTTTTCACAGCCAAATGAGGGAGGTTGGAAGAGTTTGGCCGGAGAACTAACAAAGGGGAGAGAACCAGTTTCCTCTGCGCAGCTGTGATCGGCATGACGATCGGACCTTCATCCGTGGTCGGATCGGAGTGAAACTTGGAGGGCAGCCTCAACACTCATTGTTCCTAATTCTTAACGGTGGAGATTGATTTCTACCGGTTGGATTTGGAGATATTAAGGTTTTACCGAAGCCAATTGTGCAGAGAACGGTTTCTTCTGTGCAGCTGTGATCGGCGTGACGATCGGACCTTCATCCGTGGTCTGATCGGAGTGAAACTTGGAGGGCAGCCTCAACACTCGTCGTCCCTAATTCTGAACGGTGGAGATTGATTTCTACCGGTTGGATTTGGAGATATTGAGGTTTTACCGAAGCCAATTGTGCAGAGAACGGCTTCTTCCGCGCAGCTGTGATCGGCGTGACGATCGGACCTTCATCCGTGGTCTGATCGGGTGAAACTTGGAGGGCAGCCTCAAGACTCATTGTTCCTAATTCTGAACGGTGGAGATTGAATCCTACCGGTCGGATTTAGAGATATTGAGGTTTTACCGAAGACCTCCTTTGCTGGAATCAACTCTCCTAGAGAGTTCAACTCGATTAGAGTTTTCAAACTTGCGACAAGTTCTTCTCCGCCATTCTTGGCTAAAAGGATTACTAATCCTTTTCTAAAATCAACTCTATCAAAGAGTTCTTAACTTCGGCGAGTTCTAAACTTGCTCTTGAGTTATTTTTCAACCTCGTCCCACGAATCAAGGCGGTCGGATCGTCAGCGGGATACAAGATTCAAGCTCCCACCGCTACCGTGAAGAACCCAGATTAAATAAAGGGAAGGGTCTCCGTTGACCTTTCTCTCTTTTGTAAATCGGGCAACCGATCGAGGAATTTGTAATTTCTTTTTATCTAAGTCGGTTAGAGAGATTGCATTAGAGATTGTATTCATTATTCTTCAAATAGAATAGATCAATTTTATAATTTTCCTCGCGAACAAAAGATGGCGACTCCGGTGGGGACAACTTCTTTCACCGATGAAGAGGTGGTGGCGCAATCCGACGTCAAGCTCATTGGGACGACTGTTGAAACTCGGCCGTAGAGTTCGATCAAGCCAAGTTCGAGGAGGCACTCTCCTCGGATCCCTTAGCCCCAGGCTATGCGCAAGATCCACAAAGCCTCTAAGGAGGCCAAAGCCCATTCGGTTGTCGTGGCTAACCTGATCAGTGAAGATGGTGATGTCGCTGCAAAGCCTCAAATCGGCGAAAGGAGGCGCCCATCGAAGAACACGACCGAGATGGCCAATCGACCAACCAATTTGGCGTTTGTGAGCAAAACACGATCACGAGCTTGGCGTTTCTTTTACGAAGCAAAGCCTGCGTTTATGTGCCCGAACACGAGCCTCGCAAAAGCGGGCCAAGCGCAACCCTCAATGGCGTTTCCACGGTCAAAGCGGGTCACAACCCGGCGTTCAAATGTTCAAGCGTGGACCTCGCGTCCCCACTATAAAATGCGGGTCACAACCCGGCGTTCAAATGTTCAAGCGTGGACCTCGCGTCCCCACTATAAAATGCGGGTCACAACCCGGCGTTCAAATGTTCAAGCGTGGACCTCGCGTCCCCACTATAAAATGCGGGTCACAACCCGGCGTTCAAATGTTCAAGCGTGGACCTCGCGTCCCCAATCTAAAACGCGGGTTTCAACCCCGCGTTCAAGCATTCAAACTTGGACCTCGCGTCCCCAATCCAAAACGCGGGTCTCAACCTCGCGTTCAAGTGCTCAAAGCGATCCTCGCATTCCAAATGCCAAATCATCGGCATGTCGATCTTTGCTCAAATGCAACGAAGCCATCGGTGTTTGACCGATTGACAAATGTCATTTGGTCCATCGAGCGACGGCATTCTCACGGGAAGGAGACTTGAGGTCGAATACCTTGGAGTCACTTCTAACATGATCGGAGTAGGCGGACCGTCAATCTCTAGCTCCAATGAGCTAGCGGCAAATCGGTCCCCGGCTTGAAAGAGGCTTTGAATGACTCGATGGAGTTTACCGACATACTCGGACTCGAGCAGGGTCATATCCCGTCAACTATCAAAAGTTGGCTAAAGAAATTGAGTCGATGATGAGCATTCACCATCGCAGAATCCACAAAGCCTCTAAGGAGGCCAAAGCCCATTCGGTTGTCGTGGCTAACCTGATCGTGAAGATGGTGATGTCATTGCAAAGCCTCAAATCGGCGAAAGAGGCCGCCCATCGAAGAACACGACCGAGATGGCCAATCGACCAACCAGCGAATTTGCGTTTGTGAGCAAAACACGATCACGAGCTTGGCGTTTCTTTTCGAAGCAAAGCCTGCGTTTATGTGCCCGAACACGAGCCTCGCAAAAGCGGGCCAAGCGCAACCCTCAATGGCGTTTCCACGGTCAAAGCGGGTCACAACCCGGCGTTCAAATGTTCAAACGTGGACCTCGCGTCCCCACTATAAAATGCGGGTCACAACCCGGCGTTCAAATGTTCAAGCGTGGACCTCGCGTCCCCACTATAAAATGCGGGTCACAACCCGGCGTTCAAATGTTCAAACGTGGACCTCGCGTCCCCACTATAAAATGCGGGTCACAACCCGGCGTTCAAATGTTCAAGCGTGGACCTCGCGTCCCCAATCTAAAACGCGGGTTTCAACCTCGCGTTCAAGCATTCAAAATTGGACCTCGCGTCCCCAATCCAAAACGCGGGTCTCAACCTCGCGTTCAAGTGCTCAAACGCGATCCTCGCATTCCAAATGCCAAATCATCGGCATGTCGATGCTGCTCAAATGCAACGAAGCCATCGGTGTTTGACCGATTGACAAATGTCATTTGGTCCATCGAACGACGGCATTCTCACAGGAAGGAGACTTCAGAGGTCGAATACCTTGGAGTCACTTCTAACATGATCGGAGTAGGCGGACCGTCAATCTCTAGCTCCAATGAGCTAGCGGCAAATCGGTCCCCCAGCTTGAAAGAGGCTTTGAATGACTCCGATGGAGTTTACCGACATACTCGGACTCGAACAGGGGTCATATCCCCCGTCAACTATCAAAAGTTGGCTAAAGAAATTGAGTCTGATGATGAGCATTCAGCCATCGCAGAATCTCAATCCTCTAGTTCTTTCGTGAAGCATGTGAGCGCTGTCTACACGACGGAGAATGCTGAAGATTTCAAGAAGAGGCTCGAAGAGCATCAGGCTATGATGCAAGAAGCCCTGCGATCACAACAAGAGTCCATCGATCAACTTCGAGATATGATAAACCAACTTGTTGCAGATAGGGCTCAAGTTCACATGTTCGGCTCAACACCTCAGCCGGAATCATCACGGAGGAGGAGTCAATCCCCAAAATGGAAAGAAAAAGTGAATGAAGCTCCCGATCAAGAAGCCCATCACGTAGAATCCTCCTCTGAAGAAAGGGGAGAGAGAAAGCGAGCAAAGTCCTCAATCGGCAAAAATGCGAGAACCGAAGCCCGCCAATGCCATGGTTAATAGGTGCGAGCTCCAAGATCGGGGTTGTCGGGCCGTATCTGCGAGAATGGGATACGGTTCCTTATCCTCAAAATTCAAAGTCCCTACGCTACAAGCTTTCGGCGGCGCGGGATCACCGAACCAACATATCTACCATTTTAAGTCCTGGTGGGAATGGGATGTCAAACGATGCCATAACATCTCGTTTGTTCATTGGCACCCTCAAGGGGTTGCCTTTGAATGGTTCATGAAGCGCCTGCGGGATGTATCGAAATGGGCGATTTAGAGACTCTTCTGTCACGATTCTTGAAAGATGACACGGAAATGCATCACTTCTCTCCTTGCCCTTAAGCAAAGGAGGAGAGCCTATCAAAGTCTTCGTCGAGCGGTTCGAAGCATGGCTCTTCGATGCTCGGCGAGGTATGACACGATGCGCTCGATTGACACTTGTCGGCACAATTTACAAACCAATCTCTAGCTTCGAATGGGGTTGCCAAATGTCGTTCTGGAAATAACTAGTCTCCCGAGTGAGCAGTGAAGTAATTATTGCTAGGATTGAAGGCTGACTCGAAGACACGGCTATTGATGACCCGACTCTAAATCACGAGGCGAATACTCGGTTAGTATCAACCGGAATAATTACGGTGGGGTTGATTATTTGTTATTTTCGAGTAGAATGATAAATTCTAAATATTGTCAAGTTAACAAAACACTTGTGACAATGTAAGCACTTCAACGCAAGACCACCACCAAAATCAACTTATCAATCCTCTCCATAGGATGATAAGTCTACAAAGTTGCTCAAATCGTAACACAATCCGTCGGGTTAACAATGCACCTCGACAATCAACTTATTAATCCTCTCCAATAGGATGATAAGTCCACAAAGTTGCTCCAATCATAGCGTATCCTTGTCATGTTAACCTAACACCTCGACAATCAACTTATCGACTCTCTTCAATAGAGCGATAAGTCCTCAAAGTTGCTCGTCGCAATGTATCCTTGTCACGTTAACCTAACACCTCGACAACCAACTTATCAATCCTCTCAATAGGATGATAAGTCCACAAAGTTGCTCCAATCATAGCGTATCCTTGTCATGTTAACCTAACACCTCGACAATCAACTTATCGACTCTTTTCAATAGAGCGATAAGTCCTCAAAGTTGCTCCGATCATAGCGTATCCTTGTCATGTTAACCTAACACCTCGACAATCAACTTATCAATCCTCTCCAATAGGATGATAAGCCCACAAAGTTGCTTTCGCATCATAGCGCAATCCCCACAAAGTTAAGATTAGCTCGTCTCGTTATTAGCAAGGCGACCTCTTCGACAATCAACTTATCGACTCTCTTCAATAGAGCGATAAGTCCTCAAAGTTGCTCGTCGCAATGTATCCTTGTCATGTTAACCTAACACCTCGACAATCAACTTATCGACTCTTTTCAATAGAGCGATAAATCCTCGAGTTGTTCAAATCACAACTAAATCCGAAGCCTAAGTAGGGATAAGCCTTGGCGTAACAGCGTTGTCGGTTAGTTCTTAACCGTAAAAGAACAAAAGCCCACATATTCAAAGTTGTGGCGGGTTGTTATTAATAACACCACAATCCACATCTTACGTGTGGGAATTTTATCGAATCCTAAGTAGGGATAAGTCAACGCCTAACACGCGTTGCCGGTTTAGTCTTTTTCAGATTAAAAGACACGAATTCAAGTCCGGGAATTTTATCTCGAAACTTAAGCGAGATAAGCACGCATCTATCGTGCGGTAGGGTAGTCTATTCCCGTGAGAAAGACGAAGCCTACGTATTCAACATCGTAGCATTAAGCCTAAAAGAGTTTTATTCTTTTAGCACAACGTCACATGCGAGCGGTTTAGATAATCGCATGCTAGCCGATTCAAGCGGTGTCGGTAAAGGCTCATCAAGTCCGTTGGCGGTGGGGGTTGGCCAATAACCCTAAAGTCAGCGCTAACAGCGTTGCGGTTAGTTTCTTACCCGTAAAGGCGACAAAGTCTACGTATTCAACATCGTAGCACAGCGTCGCGTCTTGGCGAACTCTTCAAATTTGCTTAAATCGCAATCAACTTATCAATCCTCCTCAATAGGATGATAGGTCCTCAAAGTTGCTCCGATCATAGCGTATCTTCATCAAGTCGACACTATACCTCGATGATATAATCAACTTATCAATCCTCCTCAATAGGATGATAAGTCCACAAAGTTGTTCAAATCACAACTAAACCCGTCAATCAACTCATCATTCCTTTCCAATAGAATGATAGATCCACAAAGTTGTTCAAATTACAACACAATCCTATCAAAATCGTACACATCCTCGTGAGTTTGATAACCAACTTATCAATCCTCTCCAATAGGATGATAAGTCCACAAAGTTGCTCCAATCATAGCGTATCCTTGTCATGTTAACCTCACACCTCGACAATCAACTTATCAATCCTCCTCAATAGGATGATAAGCCCCAAAGCCTTGTTAACACCACAAGCCCAAAGCCTTGTTAACACCACAAGCCGAAGCCTTGTTTACACCACAAGCCCAAAGCCTTGTTAACACCACAAGCCCAAGCCTTGTTTACACCACAAGCCCAAAGCCTTGTTCACATCACGGGCCTTAAACCTTGATTTCATATTTTATCCCCGATAAAACCTAAACTTATCGACTCTCATCAATAGAGCGATAGGTCCTCAAAATCTTGTTCAAATCACAAATACCCAACTTTATCAAGTTAACCCCACACCTCGATAAAATCAACTTATCGACTCTCTCCAATAGGCGATAAGTCCTCAAAATCATCATCAAGTTAAAAATTTCACCTCGATGATAAAACCAAAGTATCAACTCTTTACAATAGAGTGATAAGTCCCCAAAAGCTTGTTCAAACAACAAGTATGAAAGGCATGCCAAGTTAACACTATACTTTTGGCACCTTAAAGAAAAGTCTAAAAGACTTAGTTGGAAGCGTGGGGTTCATCCCCACGTTTTACTCATGAAACACGAAGGACCACCCACGCTACGAGGGTTGCGCCGCATTTTAAACAAAGAGCGATGGCCATTTCAGGTGTTTCAACCTCAAATCGCGAGGATCGGTCTCGCGTAGCAAAGTTCAAGGCGCTCACGGTCACTCCTGCATTTCAAAAAGGCAAAAAGCGAGTTCATCCATGCAAGGCGAATGACTAAGCGTGGGCAAAAGCGAGACCAACCGTTGAAGGCGAATGAGGAGCAATACCTTCGGGATCAAACAAAGAAGATATCAAAGTATTTGGCTTCGTCCCATCAACCGCAAACTTCGAAAACTTTGGAGAATTCTGGTGTAAAATGCGAAGGCGGTGATATCCGAAACACTATCGATGAAGGTTACAAGGCGGCGACTTTCACGATGACAAAGGAGAATCGAAGCTAATGTCTCCGAGTACAAGGATTACAAGTTGACAATCCTTGTGAAAAGAGATCACAAGTTTTGATCTCTTCAATTCAAAATGCGGGCTCATCCCGCGTTTCAATCAAAGCGGAGCACATGGCCCGCGTTGAAGCTAAGCGAAGCACATGGCCCGCGTTCGAAGCTCAAAAGCGGCACATGGCCCGCGTTCGAAGCTCAAAAGCGGCACATGGCCCGCGTTCGAAGCTCAAAAGCGGCACATGGCCCGCGTTCGAAGCTCAAAGCGCACATGGCCCGCGTTCGAAGCTCAAAAGCGGCACATGGCCCGCGTTCGAAGCTCAAAAGCGGCACATGGCCCGCGTTCGAAGCTCAAAAGCAGAGCGAGGCTTGCTCGAGCGAACCGGCGTTTGACTCATTCAAACATGAGTTGAGCGGTTCATAAACCGTTTGAGAGATTTAAGGGGTGGTTACACCCCACTAAACCCCCATTGAGGAGCAATTCAAGGGGACAGTTACACCCTTTTAATCCCTATAAATGGGGGGTTTTCACAGCCAAATGAGGGAGGTTGGAAGAGTTTGGCCGGAGAACTAACAAAGGGGAGAGAACCAGTTTCCTCTGCGCAGCTGTGATCGGCATGACGATCGGACCTTCATCCGTGGTCGGATCGGAGTGAAACTTGGAGGGCAGCCTCAACACTCATTGTTCCTAATTCTTAACGGTGGAGATTGATTTCTACCGGTTGGATTTGGAGATATTAAGGTTTTACCGAAGCCAATTGTGCAGAGAACGGTTTCTTCTGTGCAGCTGTGATCGGCGTGACGATCGGACCTTCATCCGTGGTCTGATCGGAGTGAAACTTGGAGGGCGGCCTCAACACTCGTCGTCCCTAATTCTGAACGGTGGAGATTGATTTCTACCGGTTGGATTTGGAGATATTGAGGTTTTACCGAAGCCAATTGTGCAGAGAACGGCTTCTTCCGCGCAGCTGTGATCGGCGTGACGATCGGACCTTCATCCGTGGTCTGATCGGAGTGAAACTTGGAGGGCAGCCTCAAGACTCATTGTTCCTAATTCTGAACGGTGGAGATTGAATCCTACCGGTCGGATTTAGAGATATTGAGGTTTTACCGAAGACCTCCTTTGCTGGAATCAACTCTCCTAGAGAGTTCAACTCGATTAGAGTTTTCAAACTTGCACGACAAGTTCTTCTCCGCCATTCTTGGCTAAAAGGATTACTAATCCTTTTCTAAAATCAACTCTATCAAAGAGTTCTTAACTCGGCCAGAGTTCTAAACTTGCTCTTGCGAGTTATTTTTCAACCTCGTCCCACGAATCAAGACGGTCGGATCGTCAACGGGATACAAGATTCAAGCTCCCACCGCTACCGTGAAGAACCCAGATTAAATAAAGGGAAGGGTCTCCGTTGACCTTTCTCTCTTTTGTAAATCGGGCAACCGATCGAGGAATTTGTAATTTCTTTTTATCTAAGTCAGTTAGAGAGAGAGATTGCATTCGAGAGATTGTATTCATTATTCTTCAAATAGAATAGATCAATTTTATAATTTTCCTCGCGAACAAGACCCAGAAGAACTCACCCCTAAAAGCTAGTTTGTAGAGAGAGGGAACCCAAATCTCTTATAAACCCACATCAAGTCACCCATATAACTGATGTGGGACTAAATGGACCCTAACATACCACCACGCCATCCCTACCACGTACCGGCTTTGTACTAGCCTAACCTAGTCCCTACGAACACCGCAATAATGGCCACCACTACCACTTGTAACTGAAGGTGGGGTCGGCTCTGATACCATTTGTAAGAGACCCAGGAGAACTCACCCCTAAAAGCTAGCTTGTAGAGAGAGGGAACCCAAATCTCTTATAAACCCACATCAAGTCACCCATTTAACCGATGTGGGACTAAATGGACCCTAACATCCAACCTCGTCCTAGACGTGATTGTCGCTTGAAATCGACGAGCCTCCACTCGGATGAAGCCCAAGATAAGATCAATTACCTCAGTGATTTTTATTGCAGTAATTTTTATTATTATTGTGCTTGAGATAAAAGGTGAAGGGATCAGTAAAAGATTTTAAGTGGGTGGGTCTTATTTCTGTTGGGGGTATTTTTGTCCATGCAAAAAATAAGCTATTAGCATTTGGCGGTTATCTGCAAAATGCAAAAAGTTAATGGTGATTTTCTACGAATCTAAAACTTAATTGGGGATGGGAGGTTTAGTTTTATTTTGAATGTTTTTGGAGCTTTAAAGCAAAATGATGAGAGTTCGAGAGGGTGGTTAGTGTAATTTACCCATAACTTTATTTAGCACCTTGTCTTAGACAAAATATGAATCATCTAATAAGGTTAACCATTTTAAATCTAAATTCTACTAAAGGCCTTAAGCTCCTTCTAATTTGTTGAAACAACCTCCCAAAAATCTGAAAATTATATAGAATTATGAAAAGTAAAAAATATTCATTATTAGGGATTTTTTACTAAAAGTTATTTGGGGTTAAGTGAAAAACTAAAACTTTATTAGGTATTTTAAAACTTATTAGAGGTATTTTTGTCATTTGACCACACTTTAACTAATAATGTTAATTTAGAAACTTTCTACCAAAAGTTTTGGGGATTTTTAGTAAGAGTTTGAGTCTTGGGGTTTAGTTTTAGGCGCCTAAACCTATTTGTGGTTTAGTGAAATTTATCCATATTTTAGTTTTGTAGAGAGGTTGGATATTAGTGGTTATACATGAAGATCGTACATTTATTGAAGAATAGATTAGTGGTTACTATTGTTATAACATATATTGGTCATCAAATTAAGATGAGAACTAAAATCCTAAATGGATAGGAGAATTAAGTGAGACATCATAAATAATGAAAATCTAGATCTATTATTGTATGGCGGAAGCATAAGTTGAACTACATAAAAGGATAGAGATGGAAAAGGCAATAGTTTAAATTTCTCTTTATATATAAAAGAAATTTGTGATTTATTATTAGTATTACATCTCAAAAAACATTCACATGTCCCTTCCTAATTTGAATTTAAAAATTTAAAATGAAAACTACATACTTATTAAGGAGATAGCGTTTTCTTTTATTTTAATTTTAAAATATTATAAAAAGAGGGATATTACAAAGGAGAGATTGGTGCTTAAGCGATTTTGTTTGAATTTCAATTTTGACATAAAATTATATAAGTTCTTATTTCATATTTCCTTTAGGGGCTGTTTGGTTCGCATTGTAAAAGGATGAAATTGGTTTTCATGTTTGCCATATCATCTTTTGAAATCTCAAGCTAGAAAAGATTTACATTTCCTATGTAAATTTGAGTGATTTGATAATCTATGTAAAAGAGGTCTTAAATAGAGCCATCGTGTCAATTTTTCCATGAAAATCATCTCAATCCTAAAACCTCCGGAATGAGTTTCAAGTTATGAAATAGGTTTCAAACATTTTTTTTGGTAACCAACCAAACAACCCCTTATAAGAAAAAAGAAACTCAAACACAAGTTATCTACTTTAGAAGGAGCAGTAGTCTAAAGAAATTTTTTTCGGTATAATTCAATTTTAAAAAAACAAATCAATCCATACGAGCATGTGCATAACACTTGTGTATATTATACCCTTTTTTAGGCCTCAACCTCCTTCTAATTTGTTGTCTTATTTTTCACTGCAATAATTCTGTACAAGTATACTTATTAAGTTCTATAATTCTTCAGTCTATTGTATTGTAACCACATTGTAACCTAAAGTTCTATAGTTATCAAATTTCTATAATTCTTCAGTCTATTATATTGTAACCGCCATGTAACTATAAGTTCTATTATCTAGCAGACAATGGTTTCGCTCTCTGGCACTTAAAGACAATTTTATTTAGCGGCGTTTGGTAGCTTCACTAGCATGAAGCTGAGATATCATAACCATTCTTGCATGTAGCTACAGTTGAAAATATTTGGTTCATTTTTTTAATTTATAACTTGCAATTGTAGCTGCTTGGTTCTTCTTGTAACTTTTCATATGCAACTTGTGTTTTTTACTTAACAAATTACAAACAATTATTAATTAATTTTTGTACTTAAAGAATTAGAGTTCAAAAATAATATTTTTTGTTCTTAATAATTTGAAAAATAGTATTTTTGAATAAAAATATTATTAAAAAAGGAAAAAAATGCTTGAGGCTCCAAATTGTCGACTGGAATGAGCCCCACTCCAGGACTTAATCAACTAGCGGCCTAACTCTAAAAGTGAAAAGTAATAAATGTGTTTTAGCTTGTTCTATCTCTATCTTTTAAGAAATTTCTAAATCCCCCTCCTCTCTAACTCAATACTCTATGGCCAATCGTCACCAAACTCAAACTCCAAACTCATCCCTATTTCTCCTCTCTTTCCTTTGCTTTTCCCTTTTCTCTATTTTCTCCAACTTAACCCCCCGTGGCCACCAGAACCAAACACAACCCCCTCCCCACTTAGAAAAAATCATCCCTCTTTCTCCTTTCTCCCCCTCCTCTATTATAGGGTTGACAAAATCAACCAAATACCTAAGTGTAACATAAGAATACAATGGGTGATAATGGGCCATTAGTGGGGAATTAATGGGCTCATTATATAAATTAAATTAAGGCTATAAATGGCTTTAATTTGTAGTTAATAGGATCTATTTAGGCTGTTATTTTTGGGGATGGAGATGATGGGAAGAATAGGCAATAAATTGAATGTTTTCCTTTGTGGAAAAACACAGCACAAAGTAAGAGAAATACCAGACCCCCAAAAAAGTCTATTTTCTCTGCTCTAAATATCTCATCCTCTCTCCTCCTTTTTCTATCTCCCCAAACTCAATCCCACATGATCATCACCATCAATGCCATTATGTTTAGCCAACATCCGTGACCACTTCCTCCTCCCTACCACCTTCTTCTTCATCACTCACCTTGACCTCTTTCACCTCTCCCCCTAAGGCCACCCCGCGTCATGTTCTGCTAATAACCGTGCATTCCCTGACAACAATAGCACTATCACCGAACAACAAATGCACAAAATTTATCGCTATGATATCGACGTCTACGTACTTGTCGACCATAATTTTGAAACTTGATGTGTCAGAGAACCTTAAATTGTCTTTTCAGGTTTTATCTTTGAAATACAAATCGAAATGACAAAGCAACTTAAACTTTGCCATTCAAAATAAGGAGAACTTGAAATGTATGCTCAAGTGCAATAGACAAAATGGATGCAAAGATATCAATCTATAGGCTATTGTAGTTGAAGAGACTTTAACTTCCCACAACATCTAGAAAGAACCTTAAAACCTATAAATGATGACATGTATTAAGGAGTTGGTTGTTAAATATCCATTAGATATTAAAGTTAATGGTCGATGTTAAGTTTACCGTTAGTTGTGAAAGTTAAGATTTAAGTGTTAGCTTTAGACAATAGCGGTTAAATATTAAAGTTAAGTTTATGAGTTGGTTGTTAATTTTATCCATTAGATGTTAAAGTTAATAGTTAGTTTGTTAAGTATACGAGTTAATTAAAATTATAGTTTAGTGTTAACTTGTTAGATGTTAATTGTGAGGAATAAATACTTATTTAGTCAGCTAATTCTGTGTTTTAACTTCGACAACATTGTTTCAAGTTGATCTCATAGTGCACATTTACTAAGCCCACTGTTACAAAGTTCACACAAATCTTCCCCGTTGTAGCGGCAAGAGAATTTTCAGCAATGAAAATTATTAACAATGACATTCAAAATTGTATAATAGATGAGTATATGAATGATTGTTTTATATTGAAAAAGATATATTTGTTTAACGGTAGAGCTGAATAAATTTTGATTTAAACAAAAAAAGCCAACCAAGCTGCCCTATTTGTGGCAGTTCGGTTTGATTTGATATTCATTTTGGTTTGGATCAACGTTAGAACCCGCATTCACCAAACCGTTCAAAGACCCATTTAAAGCACCCGGTTAATAGCTTCTCTATCTGTGCCCGGATACAGAATTCATCCATATGACTGGTGCGCCAATCAATGCTAGTTGTCTCACATAATAGGCCCGTTAAAATGCCCACATAATAATGGCTCTTCCCATTCTCCGAAATACCCAGTAACCCAAAAGGCAAAAAAGGAAGCAATGCCACTTTTCTACTCCAAATACCAAGGCATTTATTATGACCAATTAAAATCTCAGATAAATATTTCTAAATTTGTTATTTTTCAATCTCTATTTGATATTAGGGGAATTTGCTTGTAGCAACCTCATCTCAAAGAGTCATACATAAAAACCCCCAAGAAAAAGTTAACTTCCCAAAATACTTGGACCCAAAGAACCATTCTTTTACCTCCCTCACATAACTTTACACCTCATCAAACTTTGTTCTTCCTTTTTTACCCCTTTTTTATTCTCATCTCATTTTCTTCTCAACTCATTCTTCTTCTTTCATCATCTTCTTCTTCTCCAACTCCAACTCAAATAATCTGCAAGGATGTGGGCGATGAGAGTGGACAGACTCGGTTCTTAGCCTACCAGAGAGAACTTAAACAGTGCAGGAATGATACAACTTTGATGGCCGAACTATGCACAAATATCGCAGTCAATGGATGGTGGTCAAGGATAGTGGTGTTTAGTTGGTGGGTCATTTTGTTTCTCAAGCTCAAGTTGTCATTTGCATTCCCATGAGAGAGCGACAATAATGGGAGCCTTCTATACATCAAGCTCTAAGGAAAGCTTGGGCACTTACACATGTTCTTAAACTTGAGCTATTGATGGGAATTGGACCGCATATGACATGTTTGAGAAAATGTCTAACATGGGGAGATGATTATATTTTGATATGAAAGAAGGAGATTGAACAAGCAAATGTCTAACTTGAGCAATTAATTTATTAAGAGCTAGCTCAGTGAAAAGATTTGGCAAGAAGAAGCACAGAGCCATTCCTATCCTTAGGTCTGCTAATGCTGACCTCATCAATCAAAGTGGGCATCAAGTATGAGACTAAAACTTTTTTCAGTGGAAAAAACGTTAGCTTTAGAATGAAGTTATTCAAAGTTTGTTTCTTTTTTGTGGGGTTCTTTTGATTTTTAGCATGCAATTGCTTATGTGGAAGGAGATAAGTATTATGGAGCAAAAACTACTATCAATATTTGAGAACAAAAGATTGAACAAGCAAATTAGTTCTGCCTTTCTCAGCTTCGGATTGTTGGGGGGTTCGTTTGGAGAGGATCTCAATAGCATTGAAGCTTGTTGGCAAGTTAATTTCCTATATTTCTCGAAAATATTTAGTAATTATTTGATGAGAATATAATCTGATTCTCTATTTTGGTACTTGTTTGAAAAATATTAGTTTAGTCCAAATCTGTATGGGGATAATCACACAAGACTCTTCACCTACTAGACTGTAAGTTCACATTTTTTGGATTAATTGTGGATAGACCCTTTTTTTACTATTGCCAGATTGAACTTGCTACCCATGTCATTCTATAATTACAAATAGGCCCATAAGTGAGAATTTTTTGGCCCTCTTCCTGGGTCTATCCGCGACAATAGATTTTCACTCAGGGGGTCTATCTGCAACAATCGAACTGCATGGGTATCAAGTGTCTCTAGTTGTTCTTGTTGAATATCACGGTGCATTTTGTGCAACATTTATCAATTATCCATGATATATCAACATTATCTATGATATTTAATAATTAAATATGATAAATCTTTATTTTGTGAGACAGTTACTCGTTATTTGTGATATATAGTTATTTATCTGTGATCTATCGACATTACCTGTGATATTTAGTAGTTAAATATGATAAATCTGTATTTTGTGAGATAGTTATTTATTTGTGATATATCACTGTTTATCTGTGATCAGGGTTTCGATAAAACCACCGGCATGATTGGATGAGATTAGGGTTTCAATAATGGAGGAGATGATGGGGCCGCTGAGATTAGATGAGGGTTTAGACCGGCACGTGCCGGTCCGGTTCGAAGGGGAAGGAGGTTTGGAACGATTGGGTTTCAATATCAGATGATGATGGTTCAGAGAAACTGACAGCCGGTGCTTGGTAACATTCCTGAGTAAGGGTAATACTTGAGAGGGTTTATGTAATAAATTGTTTTGTTGTAGATGTATTGTGTAAATTTTTTGTGGCTTTGGGATTGAAGGAATTTTGAGATTGGATTTCAATTGGAGCAACAAAAAAAAAGGGAAAGAAACCAAGTTCTTTGAGAAATAGATGCAATTTTTTGCATATTTAATTATTTAAATTATTTTGGTTGGTTTTGAGATAAGCGGTGAATTGAATTACACTCATTAAAAGTTCTTACAGCAAAGCATGTAAAGATTTTTTTTTTGCTCATTTCAATTTCTCTTTTTACCATACAAATCTATAGAGGTATAACTAAATTGTGTACTCTAAACTACTTTTGCAATCTAAACTATTTTTATATAGTGAAGGTGATCAAATTAGTTAGTTGGAGGCATGTATTATTTCAATTACATCTAAATTTAAACATACATTCTTGATTGGGTGGTGTTATAAAATATGATCTTTGCCAAAGTGAATAGCTTTAAAATATGCAAATTGAAGTTGCATTGAGAATTAAGGAGTGTTTCATTAATAGAACTACATGATATTGTGAATACATTTGTTATTCTAACTGCTCTTATAGAAGACTTTTGATTTGATTTTTTATTCTCGTTTTAATAGTGATTGAGATAGGTTGGTCTAACCATTTTCTTCACTCTTGTTTGATACTTATGATAATTATTTATTACAAATATAGTCATGTCGCTTCCAATATTGTTGAAATAAGTAAAAGTTACAGAAAATAACTACCTATCATAGTTAATGAATAAGTGTCAAAGAAAATAAGTAGGAGTCACGAAAATGACTATGTATCACATTTAATAAATAAGTATCGCAAAAAATAAGTAAAAGTCACAGAAAATAATTATGTATCACGCTTAATGAATAAATGTCACAATAAATAAGTAAAAGTCACAGAAAATGACTATGTATCACAGTTAACAAATAAGTGTCACAGAAACAAAGTAAAAGTCATAGAAAATGACTATGTATCATAGTTAATGAATAAGTATCACAGAAATAAGTAAAAGTCACATAAAATGACTATGTATCATAATAAAAGAAGATAGTTAATAAATAAGTATCACGAAAATAAGTGAAAATCGCATCAAATGACTATGTATCACAATTAATAAAATAAGCGTCACATAAATAAGTGTCACATGAGAGTGGACTGACTCTGCTCTTAGCCAATTAGAGAAGGCTTAAATGGTGCATCAATGACAAAATTTTAGTGGCTTAAAGAGGAATAAAAATTGTAACCTGTTTTAGACATAGTTGAAAATTTTGTTATTGTTATTATTTGTAGCTTTGTACATATATTATGAGCTTGAATCAAGAGAAACACATTCAAAGTTTATTGCATCGATTATTGGTTTTGAATGATTATGGTGGGAATGGATTGAGTGTGGATGAGGTTGTGGATTCGGTATTGGTGTATGGTGCTATGACAATGGTGGTGGATGAGAGCCCGTGATGACTCCTCCCAACTCTCAACCGCCACCTTGTCTTTGTTCTTCTCTGCCAGCATCCTCTCAACAACAAGTAAATGGTTATCAAAGTTGTCACGGGTTCTAAAATATAAATTATCATTTGTTACCTAAACATCACAAATAGAAAGCGTGCGGTATTTATCAGCTGTAAAAATCACAAATAGAATACCTATATATAGCTTATTAGCTATACATCACAAATAAGAAAGTAAACGTTACTTTTTTATTTTATTTTGTACTGTGGTTGTGGACAGCAAAAAAATCCTCTTTCTAGATAATATGCACCAATATCACATTCAATGGATAAGTTCATAGGAAATATGTAAAAGTCACATAAAATGACTCAATATCATAGTTAATGAATAAGTGTCACAAGAAATAAGTAAAAGTCACGAAAATGACTAGATATCGAGTTAATGAATAAGTATCACAAGATATTAAAACCTATCACATATACTGCATAACTATCATGCAAAATGCAGATATCTCACATGAAATTCATAAACAACCACTTGATACTTACGAATCCACTACTTCTTCCATAAAATCACAATAGCCTCGTAAGTTCACATATATTCTTATATCTTTTGATAAATTACTTGGGTATGAATTGTGAGTTCGATAAGCGATTAAAGTGATTGCAGTAATGAGCCTTGTAATATTTTTTAGGCAACTCATTTCTCGTATGTTAGATCATAATTTTGTGCTTCTTCTCAACAATTTTCTCTTGAAAAGGGAATTTATAAGGTCCATGGTGAAGTAAAAATAATAATAAATTTGTACATTATTTATGACATTAACCTATTAAGTGTTACAATTTTTGTTCCATGATTAAAGTCACAAATAAGAAATCATTGTCACACTTAATAGGTTGTTTAGCTCTAATAGCTTAAAGTTACAAATAAGAAACAATTGTAACACTTAATAGGTTAATGTCACAAATAGTGTACAAATATAACATTCAATGGATAAGTTCATAGGAAATATGTAAAAGTCACATAAAATGACTCAATATCATAGTTAATGAATAAGTGTCAAAGAAATAAGTAAAAGTCACATAAAATGACTATGTATCATAGTTAATGAATAAGTATCACAAGATATTAAAACCTATCACATATCTTGCATAACTATCATGCAAAATGCGATATCTCACATGAAATTCATAAACAACCACTTGATACTTACGAATCCACTACTTCTTCCATAAAATCACAATAGCCTCGTAAGTTCACATATATTCTTATATCTTTTGATAAATTACTTGGGTATGAATTGTGAGTTCGATAAGCGATTAAAGTGATTGCAGTAATGAGCCTTGTAATATTTTTTAGGCAACTCATTTCTCGTATGTTAGATCATAATTTTGTGCTTCTTCTCAACAATTTTCTCTTGAAAAGGGAATTTATAAGGTCCATGGTGAAGTAAAAATAATAATAAATTTGTACATTATTTATGACATTAACCTATTAAGTGTTACAATTTTTGTTCCATGATTAAAGTCACAAATAAGAAATCATTGTCACACTTAATAGGTTGTTTAGCTCTAATAGCTTAAAGTTACAAATAAGAAACAATTGTAACACTTAATAGGTTAATGTCACAAATAGTGTACAAATATAACATTTATTAGCTGAACATAATAAGTAACAAACAAATGTAACGTTTATCAGCTAAACATCACAATGTAATAGCTTAGCATCAGAATAACAAATATATATACACTTATTTGCTAAATGCTTTCAAACTCCTTTTTCAGTCTCAGTTTCTTTTCTTCACCTTCCCAAATCTCTCTAAACAGTCATATTACTCTTGTCCTCTTCTTTGCATTTCAAGCCTTGACCCTCCATGACAATCATCATCATGTCAATGTCTCATCGCTTACAAGAAAGATTGTCGGCTATTGGCATCTCCGATAACGAGTAACACCCGACTAAAAAGTATAACAAATAAAAAATTTAACAATAAACGTGCAAAGTTAATATACAGTTTAAGTTCTGCCCATTTAAACATAAAAATGAGGCTGTCCTAATAGAGAAATGAAGATGAATCTAAATTAAAATGAGATTGTTTAGGTTTTAATCATCAACTATAATTACAAATATAAATTGACGTTAACAATCAATTATTTCCCTTTCCAGTTCTAACTTTTTCCCAAAATGTAAACATCTCCACACTTAGACATTAAAATATAAACATCTTCTCTCTTAGACATTTTCTCAAACATGTCATATGCAATCCAATTTTCATAATTGCGCTAAGTTTAAAGAAAATGTGTGAGTGCCAAGCCCCATCTTTGAGCTTGATAGACAAAAGGCTTTCACTCTTGACTCTGTCCCATGAGAACGGAAATGGCATCCTGAGCTTGACAATCAAACTAAACCACCTATTAAACTCCATCATCTTTGACTGCCATCATCGGCCGATGTCCCCAGCCGTCCTATAGCTCACCGGCATCCAGCGGTGCCGCAGTCTTCTCAAATTGTCATTGTTAGCTCAACTATCCCCCAGCTGCAGACCTCGCCGTCGATGCCTATTGCTCTCTCTCTCTCTCTCTCTCTCTCTCTCAAAAAGAAATGAATGTGAAAGAATGGAGTTAATTCAAAGGGTAAAACGGGAACAAAAAGTAAGGAATGAGCTGTAAAGTGACATTGGGGGCTTAAACGAATTACTTTTTGGGTCCAAGGAGTTTATAAAAGTTGACTTTTCTCCAGGAAGGTAGAGGCATAGATTCTTATTTATTGGTGCCTCCAAGCAATTTTCCCTTGATACTATCTTTGCCTTCTCCTTTGCATTTCGCCACGGCCAGAGCCTCTTGCTTCGTTGTGGGTCTGTGGTAGCCATCATCCTCCTCTTTGTTGCTGGATGATGAAATCGAGAAAACCTATCAAATCGAACCGGAATAACTCGGTTCAGTTTGGTTTGATTTGGTTCAAATTTCTATTCGGTTCGGTTTGGTGCATCCAAAATGTTAAACCCGACTTAACCGACCGTTTAATTTTCTTTGCCACAAACTATTTTTAACACTATGATACCACATACTTTGCATTCAACTTCACTTTGATACTTCAAAGTATCTCCTTAACATTTTGGTAAGCAAAGTTTTGCATTTCATTTCACTTTGATACCCCATACAAATTTTATTAGATTTTCTACTAAATTTATATGGCGTCCTTATTTTTAGCATATTATATTTTCAAATAAGAAACAATTGTAACACTTAATAGGTTAATGTCACAAATAGTGTACAAATATAACATTTATTAGCTGAACATAATAAGTAACAAACAAATGTAACGTTTATCAGCTAAACATCACAATGTAATAGCTTAGCATCAGAATAACAAATATATATACACTTATTTGCTAAATGCTTTCAAACTCCTTTTTCAGTCTCAGTTTCTTTTCTTCACCTTCCCAAATCTCTCTAAACAGTCATATTACTCTTGTCCTCTTCTTTGCATTTCAAGCCTTGACCCTCCATGACAATCATCATCATGTCAATGTCTCATCGCTTACAAGAAAGATTGTCGGCTATTGGCATCTCCGATAACGAGTAACACCCGACTAAAAAGTATAACAAATAAAAAATTTAACAATAAACGTGCAAAGTTAATATACAGTTTAAGTTCTGCCCATTTAAACATAAAAATGAGGCTGTCCTAATAGAGAAATGAAGATGAATCTAAATTAAAATGAGATTGTTTAGGTTTTAATCATCAACTATAATTACAAATATAAATTGACGTTAACAATCAATTATTTCCCTTTCCAGTTCTAACTTTTTCCCAAAATGTAAACATCTCCACACTTAGACATTAAAATATAAACATCTTCTCTCTTAGACATTTTCTCAAACATGTCATATGCAATCCAATTTTCATAATTGCGCTAAGTTTAAAGAAAATGTGTGAGTGCCAAGCCCCATCTTTGAGCTTGATAGACAAAAGGCTTTCACTCTTGACTCTGTCCCATGAGAACGGAAATGGCATCCTGAGCTTGACAATCAAACTAAACCACCTATTAAACTCCATCATCTTTGACTGCCATCATCGGCCGATGTCCCCAGCCGTCCCATAGCTCACCGGCATCCAGCGGTGTCGCAGTCTTCTCAAATTGTCATTGTTAGCTCAACTATCCCCCAGCTGCAGACCTCGCCGTCGATGCCTATTGCTCTCTCTCTCTCTCTCTCTCTCTCTCAAAAAGAAATGAACGTGAAAGAATGGAGTTAATTCAAAGGGTAAAACGGGAACAAAAAGTAGGGAATGAGCTGTAAAGTGACATTGGGGGCTTAAACGAATTACTTTTTGGGTCCGAGGAGTTTATAAAAGTTGACTTTTCTCCAGGGAGGTAGAGGCATAGATTCTTATTTATTGGTGCCTCCAAGCAATTTCCCCTTGATACTATCTCTGCCTTCTCCTTTGCATTTCGCCACGGCCAGAGCCTCTTGCTTCGTTGTGGGTCTGTGGTAGCCATCATCCTCCTCTTTGTTGCTGGATGATGAAATCGAGAAAACCTATCAAATCGAACCGGAATAACTCGGTTCAGTTTGGTTTGATTTGGTTCAAATTTCTATTCGGTTCAGTTTCGGTGCATCCAAAAATGTTAAACCCGACTTAACCGACCGTTTAATTTTCTTTGCCACAAACTATTTTTTAACACTATGATACCACATACTTTGCATTCAACTTCACTTTGACATTCCAAAGTATTTCCTTAACATTTTGGTAAGCAAAGTTTTGCATTTTATTTCACTTTGATACCCCATACAAATTTTATTAGATTTTCTACTAAATTTATATGACGTCCTTATTTTTAGCATATTATATTTTCAAATCCATTTTACCGAGTTGCTAATTACCAATACAAAATTAACATAAAATTTAACCAAATTTAGACGAAAATATCAAAATGAAATGAGCTTGAAACTTTAGGGTATCAACTGTTTAAAGAAACTTTAGGGTATCAAACTGAAATGAGATTGAAACTTTGATGTATCAAAGTGTTGAAAAGATACTTTTGGGAGGGAGGAAGAAGGGGGGAGAGTGGAGGGAGGGAGGGAGAGAGGGGTGGGAGGGAGGGAGAGATGAGCGGGAGGGAGGGAGGAAGGGAGGGAGAAGGGGTTTAAAAATACGATTTGGGGGGTAATTTGTAAATATGAGAAATTTGAGGGATACATATGTAAAAAATTTATAATTTTATATTCAAAGTTCACCGCCGGCGGTCGGATAGGCCTTAATGGCAATTTTGGGATAACTAAATATACCTTGTTGTCGCCGGTGCCACTAAATAGGTCTTGTTGGTATAGAGGTGCTACTAAATATACCAAAATGGTAATTTAGCCAAACTTTAATGTATCAAAGTGTTGAAAAGATACTTTTGGCTGTCAAAGTGAAATGAGATTGAAACTTTAGGGTATCAACTGTTCAAAAATTTTTTTAAGGTATCAAACTGAAATGAGATTGAATCTTTGGTGTGTCAAAGTGTTGAAAAGATACTTTTGGGTATCAAAGTGAAATGAGATTGAAACTTTAGGGTATCAACTGGTCAAAAAATTTTAAGGTACCAAACTGAAATGAGATTGAAACTTTGAAGTATCAAAGTGTTGAAAAGATCCTGTTGGGTAGCAAAATGAAGAAATTAGTAAACTTTGGGGATATCAAAGTTATAATAAGTCTTTAAAGAAGTACTATATATGAATACCGACTCTTTTTTCTATTTATGCAAAGTGGGGGCGAGCCCTTGTTGGGCCCTATATGGCTCAGCCCCTGGATAAACTGAAAGCGTCATCCCTCATATTGCAATTTTTAGAACTCCATCCATTTTCTCTTATGATCTCAACCCTTGTTAAATCTACAATCAGTAAATTGCAAATCATCTCTTTGGGATTTTTATCAAACACTTTGTGCGCCTCGCCCATGCACTCAAATCTTGGATATATATCAACAACTAAAGTCATCACAAGGAAGAGGACACCGCGGAAGACATAGAAGGGTGGTAGGGTAGTGGTGGGCAAAGAGGAAAGAGAGAAAGTGATTGAGCGGTTAAGTGAGAAGGTGAGGCTGGCCGATGATGAAGAAGGATGGAGGACTTACGTCAATATTTGTTGATAATGTAATCACAAAGTTAGTTAGTTGGTTAGCTATGAGATAGGAGATAATCAGGAAGTTAGTCAGTAGGATACATTAGATAACGTTATGAGATAGATAACGTGTTGTATATATTAGATTGTTTTTATTGTATTGCTGAATGAATTAAGGGAAAAAAATTATTCTCTCCAAATTTCTTCTCTCTAATTTCTACATGGTATCAAAGCAGGTTAGAATTTTTTGAGAGGAACCCTAATTCTACCAAAAACCACAGCCGCCACTTCTCCCTAAACCCCATCAGGCCATTATCGAACGTAGCCATCGCACACCACTTTTGCCGCCACTGCTTGATGGAGAAAGACGCAGCAAACAAGACACTGGACATGACTTCTCCATTTCTTCGATCCTTCTGATAGCCCGAGCGGTGATCACCGTGCACTTTGAATGGAGAAAACTACGATATGTGGGTGAAGGCGATGACGAATGCGCTTAAAGCGAAGAACAAATTACGGTTTATTAATGGTACCTTGGAGAAGCCGGCACCAGATACACCGGAGGCGAGTGGTTGGTCTGCTTGCAACTCGATGCTGATTTCTTGGATCTTCAACTCAATCGAGAAATCCATTCAGCCGAGTATAGCTTATGAGGAGACTGCTAAAGCGGTTGGAGCGATCTCGTGATTGTTTTTCGTTTGGGAATGCACCGCGAATCCATGAGTTGAAAGGCCGATTAGCCGACTAGGCAACACGGGATGGCGGTGATGGCATACTACACACGATTGAAAAGTATGTGGGATGAACTCGGCTATTCTAGAGTGCCAAATTGTACTTGTGGAGCGACGCGTGACTTCCTTCGTGAACGCCAAGAAGAGAAATTACATCAATTTCTTATGGGACTCGACGATCTTTGTTTTGGCGCGGTCGCGATCTCAAATACTCAACATGGACCCTTTGCCTCTTGTCAACAAAGTATGCCATGATTACTAAAGAGGAAAGACACCGATCGATTGTCACGAGGACAAGAGGAGCCGAGGTGATGGTGATGGCGATTAACACCGCTGCTAAAGGAAGAAAGCCGGACAATCGTGGGCAAACAAATGAGGCGATGTGGAGAAAAATTGCTCGCATTGTCACAAGCGGGGCACAAAGGTCACGCATTGCTTCGAGCTTCATGGTTACCCAACTTGGTACAAGGGCGAAGAGGCCACGAGCACGCGGGCGCTCGAGGTCGTAGCTGCCGACGAGGCCAGCCTGAATGCAACCGGCCAGGAGCAAAGAAATACAGTGGATTCAAGCTTTGTCGACCGGCGGTTTGAAACTACTAAACATGCTGGATCGTACTGGTGCTAGCACCGATAAACTCTCTGGTAAAGGTCCTAAATCTCTTACTTGGATACTTGACAGTGGGGCGTCAAACCACATGACCGGTAAGAAGAATTTTTTGAGTGATCTCAAGGATACGATTCCATTGCCTGTTTATTTGCCTAATGGGGCGAGAACGATGGCGACGATGGTTGGTCGTGTTGTTTTGAGTCCGGAGATGGTGTTGACCAATGTTCTATATGTGTCGTATTTAACTTGCAATTTAATATCAATTCGCCAGTTGATCTTTGAGTTAAATTGTCAAATAACGTTTACTAATGAGCTTTGTGTAATACAGGACCGTACCTCGAGGATGCTGATTGGAGCGGGTGAGCTTTCAGGGGGGGTTTATTGGTACAAGGCTATACGGGCACATTCGGCGATGAAAACGGTGCGAGATGACTCACACTTGGTCTAGCATCGACGATTGGGGCATTAGAATAGTCAACATCTATCTTTTATTTCGAATATTGGTTCTTTTGATTCTATGAATAAATTTGTCTGTGATGTTTGCTATAGAGCAAAACAAACACGTTCTCCTTTCCCGTTAAGTAAGAGTAATGCGACTACTTGATTTGAATTAGCTCATTATGATTTGTGGGGACCATATCGAAAACCTGCTTCTTGTGGTGCATATTACTTTCTTACTTTGGTTGTTGATTATAGCCGGGGAGTTTGGGTGTATTTGATGAGGGAAAAGAGTGAGGCTAGCAAGTTTCTTATGCTCTTTTGTAAACTTGTCAGGACACAATTCGATAAATCCGTGAAACATATTCGGAGTGATAATGGTCTTGAATTTGGGGGCCCTATGCGAGCATTTTATGAGAAAAATGGAATAATACATGAAACTAGTTGTACGGATACGCCTCAACAAAATGGAAGAGTTGAACGCAAACATAGGAGTATCCTTGAAGTGGCTAGAGCACTTCGTTTTCAAGCTTCTTTTCCTATTAAGTTTTGGGGCGAATGTGTCCTAACCGCAGTTTATCTTATCAATCGTACACCCACTGTTAAATTAAATAAGAAATCGCCTTATGAAATTTTATTTGGCAAGAAACCTACGTATGATCATGTCAAGGTGTTTGGATGTTTATGCTATGCTCACAACAATCCTAGACAGAAAGATAAGTTTGGCTCGAGAAGCAGGAAATGTGTGTTCGTAGGCTACCCACATGGCAAAAAGGGATGGCGACTTTATGATTTGGAGAAAAATGAATTTTTCTATTCAAGGGATGTCTCTTTTCATGAAGATATTTTTCCGTTTGCTCAAGGCGATAAAAGTTCCAATCCTCTTGCTCGTAATGTTTCCGATAATATGTTTGGGCTGTATGATGATTTTGGTTGTGATAATGAGATAATTGTGGAACCTGAAGCAAGAGGAACCATTACTCCAACTCATAATATTGGTTCTCGAGCTGAGGGAGAAGGTGTAAGCCCTGTTCAAGAGGATGATACGAGCCAGATCTGTGAGGTTGTAGCTCAAACCGAGGAGGTGGCTATGCGGCCAAGAAGAGAGATTAAACCACCGGCGCGTCTCGACGGCTTTGTCCTTTATTCAGCAATGATTGGATGGCAACAAAATGCACAACTGAAGCTTGGACAGGGGCATACACAGCAGCAACATACAGAAATGCATGGCTGTGCACACAGCTTGACTAGGCCGGATGGTACAACGCAGCAACGTGCGGCAGCGTGCAGGAGTGCATGGCTGTGCACGCGACTCGACTGGACTGTGTGGTACAAGGCAGCAGCACGCACGGCTCCCTGGTGCGTGCGAGCAGAGCAGCAGCAAAAGGCCGGCAGATTTCCAGCAGTTTCGGCTGAGCGGTGGAGGTGTTTTGTCGGCTGATCATGTGTCTTCTTTGAATCAAAAATCTGAAGTATTGGCTGAAACTAATAGCATTTACCCGAAGCTACCACGACATGAAAGCAATTCAGGTATCCCTTATTCCTTAGCTCGTTACGTAACATTTGATAATTTGTCCGCAGAATCACGGCGCTTTGTTGGAGCTATTACCTCGGATGTCGAACCGAAATGCTATGCGAGGCGCCGAATGACCGATGGCGTGAAGCGATGGCCAAGAAATTGAAGCACTTAAGGCCAACCAAACACGGGCGCTTGAGCCATTACCTCAAGGGAAGAAGCCAATTGACTGCCGTTGGGTTTACAAAATCAAGCGCAAAGCGGGCCGGGACCGTGGAAGATACAAAGCGAGACTTCGTTGCCAAGGGATTCACGCAAGTAGAGGGCCTCGATTTTCATGAGGCGTTAGCTCCAATTGCAAAGCTTGTTTCAGTTCGAGTCTTTACCGATGCTTGAGCGTATGAGGATGGGAGCTACACCAAATGGGCGTGAATAATGCCTTCTGCACGGAGACCTCGATGAGGAAGTATACATGAAGTGCCTCAAGGTTTGAGCTGATTGTGGAGATCGCATTTGCCGTCTTCGCAAATCCATTTACGGACTACGCCAAGCTTCACGAAATTGGTTCAACAAATTGACCGGAGCACTCAAGCGGTATGGTTTTTCTCAATCCTTGGCGGATTATTCCTTATTTACCTATCATCGGAATGGCGTGTTCATGAGTCTTCTTGTGTATGTCGACGATATTATCTTGGCTGGAAATAATCATGATGCATGTGTGGCTTTCAAACGCTACTTACATGACTGCTTTCATATCAAGGATTTGGGTGTTTTAAAATTTTTCCTTGGCATTGAGGTAGCTAGGTCGCCGCTTGGCATTTCCTTGTGTCAAAGAAAGTATGCCTTAGATATTCTTGCCGAGACGGGCTTACTTGGAAGTAAACCGGCCGAGACACCAATGGAGCAGGGCCACAAGCTCGCTTTGGCTGAGGGGGAGAAGACAGATAGTGCGGCCTATCGACGACTTGTGGGTCGTTTGATCTATTTGACCATCACGCGTCCAGAGATTTCATACTCGATTCATGTTCTTTCACAATTTGCCCAAGCGCCTCGTCAAGAACACTTTGAGGCAGCGATGCGAGTTGTGCGATACATCAAGGGAAGTCCGGGCCAAGGAATTCTACTACAATCTGATTGCGATTTGAGATTGCGAGCCTATTGCAACTCAGATTGGGCAAGCTGTACTCGTCGCTCAGTCAGTGGCTACTTCGTCACACTTGGGGAGTCACCCATTTCATGGAAAACAAAGAAGCAGAGCACCGTCTCGAGATCGTCAGCGGAAGCAGAGTACAGAGCTATGGTAGCCGCAACGAGTGAGCTTGTATGGTTAAAGTCATTGTTGACTTCATTTTTGGTGGATCATGGACAGCCAATGAAGCTATTTTGTGATAGTCAGTCGGCTATTCACATAGCGGCCAATCCAGTCTTTCATGAGCGGACGAAGCACATTGAAATAGATTGTCACTACGTTCGTGTGCAAGTGCAGAGTGGAAACATCGTTACGGCACATATTCGTTCACAGTTTCAACCAGCGGACATTTTCACGAAGGCACTTGCTAGACCACAATTTCATTTCTTGTTAGGCAAGTTGGGCATTCACGATGTGTATGCGCCAACTTGAGGGGGAATGTTGATAATGTAATCACAAAGTTAGTTAGTTGGTTAGCTATGAGATAGGAGATAATCAGGAAGTTAGTCAGTAGGATACATTAGATAACGTTATGATATTAGATTGTTTTTATTGTATTGCTGAATGAATTAAGGGGAAAAAAATTATTCTCTCCAAATTTTTTCTCTCTAATTTCTGCAATATTTCCTTTTCTTATTGTTATTGGAGAAGGAGAGAAGAAACTTTATTAGAAGAGGAGACAAGGGAGATGATTTAAGCCAATCATGAGGAGTGGAGAAGGTCGGGGTGTTAGTAGAGAGAGAGAGAGAGAGAGATGGAGGAGAGGAAGAAGGGATGGTGGAGAGGTTGGAGGGAGGTCCAAAGGAAGAGGCTCAAAGAGTGGAGAGAATGAGAAGACGAAGAAAGAATATGTTTTTGGTAGAAATGGAGGAGGTTGACCAGGGGATTTTGGGAGTTTTTTTATTTCTTTTATAATGCAGTAATTACAGAATAGTATGTATAATGTGATGCTTTGGCATAAAGATAAAAATGTGAAAGGCGTTTATGTGTATAGGTATAGATAGAAGCAAATGTGTTTAAAATACGGGTAAAACTCTGAGTTTAAAGAGGAAAAAAGGACAAATTTTTGTTTTAGACCTTTTAGGCTTTTATTTTCAAAATCGACCCTTGCACATTTATTTGTCAAAATCGACCAGTTTGACCACGGCTGGTAGGTCATTTAATAACTCTCCAAACTTCACGGAAATGAATTCCGTGAAGTTTTGACAAAACTTCACGGAAATGAATTCCGTGAAGTTTTGACAAAACTTCACGGAAATGAATTCCCAAGCGGAAGCAGAGTTGACGGGCCAGCCGTGGCTGAAACTGGGTCGAAACTTGCAAATAAGTATGAATGAGGTCGATTTTTGAAAATAAAAGCCTAAAAGGGTCTAAAACGAAAATTTGTCCAAAAAAAAAGCCTCTAACTGAAGTTTTAAAACGTCGGAGTTTGACCGAGCAATTTGAACCAAGTAAAGTTCTTTTCTCTGCATCCGGAGACGAGACCGACTCCTCCTCCTCTCCTTAACCTCCCCAGCCACAAGAAAAAGGTTGTCCGCCTCAAACGCATCCAAACAAACAAGCACTCTATCGCGCGCAAGCAAGCTATATAAATCTAAGCTTAATTGATCTCCGATCATCATCGCAGCGATCATGGCAACCGCAGGATCAGAAGAAGAAAACTGCGACGCTTCTTCTGTCTCCCACAACTTCTTCACAAACTCATGCTTCACCATCATCTTAATTATCTTCGCCTGCAAACTCTTACATTCCCTCATTGGCAAGTTCGCGCGTCAGCCTCGCATCATCTCCGAGCTCGTTGTAAGTCGCATCATCTTTCTTTCTTTCTGTTTTTTTTTTTTTTTTTTTTGAAAGACTGTAACCATGAAATCTGCAATGCGGCAGGTGGGAGTGATCATCGGCCACATTCCCTTCTTGAGAAAATTGGTTAGGCCTATAATGGCAGACGGTTTCGAAGTGATCGAACACTTCTCGTCCTCGCTCTACATGTTCTCCGTCGGCCTCGAGATGGAGCCCCTCGCCATCCTTCAACCTCCGGGACCCGAGGCCAAGATTGCTTTCGCCGGCATCTGCTCAACCTCCTCTCTCTTCTTCCTCTCCTACTACACCCTCAACCATGTGGGCGTGTTCAGAGACCAAATGGAAAAGATGGTCTCCAGGGAACGAACCCTGATAGCTTTCGTCCTCATGTTCACCGCCGCTTCTTCCCCGATCATCACCCGCATGATCACCGAGCTCAAGCTCGGCCAGACCGAGATCGGACGCCTCGCCATCCGTTCCGGCCTGGCCAACGACTTGCTCTGCACCATCTTCATGGCCATCAGCATGCTGTTCCGCACCTCCAAGAAGATCAACATCCTAATCATCGTGGCTTCAGTCGCAGCCGAGTTGATCTTCGTGCGGTTCGTGCTCTGGTACCTTATCAAATGGGCGAACAAGAGAAACCCCGTGGGAAAGAAGATAAGGGGACTGGACATAACTATAATTGTTATCATCATCCAAATATTGTGCCACCTTGCCGAGTTATTCGACTACGACGCCAGGGTGAACTCGTTCTTGATCGGCTTAGCGTTGCCGAGACACGGCCACGTATCGAATTACCTCATCAGCAGGGTCAATTACATTCTGACGAGCTATATTTTGCCAGCCTACATTGCATTGTCCGCCACCAAGTCTTACGTCGTCCCCAAACACGGGGAATCGTTGAGCTCGGACATTGCCAGGATGACCATCCTCAACTTAGTTTCGCTGGTCGGTAAGCTCATCGGAACGCTGATCGCTTGCATTTGTAATGGTCTGCATTGGCTGGAAGCGATCACCCTTTCTGTGACTCTCAACATGAAGGGATACTTTCATATCATCTTCTCGATACTTGCCCTGGATGTAAGACTCTAGTATCAAGTTTTTTTACTTAGTATAGCTTACACTAAACCCTCCATAAGTTTCAAAAATATATTGATTTTTTTCATTTTACTAGTTTTACAAGGAAGAAAATGCCCTCAAGGCCAATAACAGTAAGAAAAAAAGGATTTGTTGCATATATAACACTCAAATTAATTATCCCTATTTGTAGATTAACCCCCAAATTTGAAAACCATGAATATCTTGACCTAAAAGAAAATTCTAAAAATTACATATTCTCAAAACAAAATAAAAACTTGCAAAGGGACCCCAAAGATCTGAAAATTACAAACAAACCTGTCATAGATTTGAAACTTTAAAACAACCCATTAAAATCTAAAATTGCAATTCCTGAAATATATGAAAACTACAAGCAATCTTCTAGAAAATCTACAACTGCAAAAAGCCCAAGAGGAAACTAAAATTGCAATTGACCCCTCAAGATCCAAAGTGCAAATAACCAGTGAAAATTTTGAGAATTACAAGCGACCTCTGAAAAATCTAAAAGTTACACAAAACCCTTTTAAAATTCAAATAATTTAAACAAGTCTAGAAACATTTAAAAATTATAAACAAACCCTTAATAATATAAAATTTATAAACAACCCCATAAAAGATCCAAAATATATATATAAACAACCATTTGTAATTTTTTATTTGCAATTTTTAGTTTTTAGTGGCTCTTTGTAATTTTTTATTTTTGGGGTTGTTTACAATTTCAAATATTTTAGAGGGTTATTTGAAATTTTTACTTTATGTAATTTGCAGAGTTTTTGGGGCTAAAAGTCATGATTTTCAAATATGAGGGTTAATTGCGAAACTTTTAAACATATTGGGGATTTTATGACAAATATATTGAGAGTATTTTGGTCATTTGAATACATATAAATTAGCTGTGTTAATTTTTGGGGTCTTCTGCCGAGTTACTAGGATCCGTGAGAGTTTTAAATTTTTTGAAAGCGTACTGCAAAACGCCAAAACTTATTTGGAGCCTAGCGTGATTTACCAATTTATTTATTTATTTATTTTTGTTGAATTACACAAAGTCCCGTGTTTCTTGTTGTCCACAGCGTGGCGTCATGAAGGAGGGTTCATTTATAGTGATTGTGGTGACGGTTCTAGCCTCCATCGTCTATGTTCCATTCACCATCTCCTTCATAATAAAAAAAGTTCGAAAAGTAAAAGGAGGAAAGGCAAGACTAATGGGTCTCCAGTGGTACAATTCAACAAGCGAGCTTCGAATCACCGTCGGGCTTTGCAAACCCCATAACGTAGTCTCATCCCTGACCCTGATCGAGCTTATCCGCTCCGGTTCAGACTCAGGAACCCTAGTCTACGCAGTAGACATGATCGAGCTCACGGAACAGAGAAGAGCGGCCCTAGTTTACAAGCAAGGAACTGATTCGGTTACGGTCGCCGACGATGAAGTCATTGAACTCAGAGAAGAGATCGGGCAGGCACTAAACTCTCAGATGGGCGGCCGCGAAGGTATCTCGGTCAACCGCAGCCTGGCTGTCTCCTCCTTCTCCAACATGCACGACAACATCTGCTGCTGCGCTCAGGACAGTCTCGCCGTGCTCATCCTGCTCCCTTTCCACAGGGAACTCAAGCCTGACGGGTCGCTGGACGAAGGACACCCCGGGTTCAGGACCGTCAACGAGAACGTCCTCCGCCACGCCCCCTGCTCGACGGGGATCCTAGTCGACCGAGGGCTCGGCCGCGGCGGCGACAACCCCTCGACGTCCGAAGCGCAGATGAACGTGGTGATGGTGTTCATCGGAGGCGCGGACGACCGAGAGGCCTTAGCTTGTGCGGGGATAATATCACACCATCCGGGGGTTCGGATGCTGGTGTTTCGTCTGATACAGAATAAGGAGGCGATGGCCGCGGAGGGACGCAGGATGCACGGGGCGATGGCGCAGAGGGAGATGGAGTCGGCGATGGAGGTGGACGACGAGTACTTCGCGAGGTTCTACGAGAAATTCGTGACGAATGGGAGGGTGGAGTACCGAGAGAAGATGGTGATGAACAGGGCGGAAGCGGTGAGGGTGTTGAAGGAGATGGCGGAAGATGAGTGTCAGTATGAGCTGATCATAGTAGGGCAAGGAGTGAGAGGAAATCCATGTTGACGGCCGGGATGATCAAGTGGTCTGAGTACCCGGAGTTGGGACCCATCGGCGATATTCTCGCGTCCCCGTTTCCCGTCCACTGCTTCCGTCTTGGTTGTACAGCAGCGGAATCCTGCCACCTGTCCTGACTATATTAGTGATGAATTTATGCCTATGTAGAGTTTGTGTAGAGTTCTGTTCATTTTGTACTCTCACATATTTTTATTACCGGAAAAATTATTTATTCAAAATGCTTTGTACCAGATGGTATTGTTACTAGAGGTGGCAAAATATTATCCGACCCATCAACCCAGCCTGACTCGTTATTGGCAAGTTCAGGTTGGGATATAAGTGTTCGGATCATATACGGTTCGATTCGAGCTACCCATTTATTAATCAAGTTAGTTCGAGTCGATTGAACTGACCCATTTAATCAATATAGTGACCGTTTATCGCTTAACCGGATTAGCGAGAAGTTGGTGATTCCTTTTATCACTAACTCTCAAGCGTTCTGATTTCATCTTCGTCCAAGGGAGGTCGGCATGAGAACAACTCTAGGATTAGTAGGGATGGCAAATGATTCGGTTGGGTCAGATCAGGTCGAGCCATATTCGACCCGATCCATAAAAGGTTGAACCCAACCCAACCTGTTTAATAAATGGGTCAGGTTACCCGACCCATTTATTAGAGGGGTGATCCGGCCGATCCGAATAACCTGAATGACCCATATACCGTTATATGATGTTTCAGTCTCCTTCATGAGGAACTCTAATGAATCCAGAGTAATGTTCATGGTGAGTTTTAAGCTCCATTTCAGTTCAATCCTTTGCGGTCTACTAACGATTGAAGACAATAGAATCTGTCGCCCAACTTTTTTACAAAATTTAAACAATATCAAAAAATCTCCACCAAATTAGAGCATTCATTATATTTAGTTGAACATCAGATCAAATTCAAGTACACAAATGCACTGGAGCATTTAATCTCATCTAAGTCCAAATAATTCATTGTTGCGGGCGTCAAATTAGAATTAGACCCAAACATAATGACATCCAAACAACTCCAATAGTTATATTAATGTAGCAGAAGAACCAAACAACTGAGGAAATCGAAAGTTTCTCAATTACAATGAATTTGCTCCAAATCAATAAAAAAAATCATAAACTTTAAGATTTCTGAGATTTTTCAAGTCGATTTTACCAATTAACTTCGTGATTGTGAAAGAGGAGGAGTCGCCGCTTGCCACCATCACTCGCCAGAAAAAAACTAAGAAATCGCCATTGAAGGAGGAGGCCAGTGAACAAATCGAATCCTTCGAATTCTGGGGCTAGGCAGGGTAAAAAAAATCTTTTCCCCTTCTTATATTTGGGTTGTTCATATTACTTTCTTATAAAGAAGCTAGATCTTTTAATAGTTTAAAATAATCCCTCAATCATTGAGATCACTACTAGTCCCCGTTCAATCATTTTATCAGTTATTCCAAATTAATCATGAGAACTTGGGGATATAATGGTAATTTCAATTACTTGATGGACTAATTTTGAAAGAGCTTAAGAATTGAGAATCTAATAGCAATTTCAATGATTTAAGGGACCATTTTCAAAACATTAAAGATTTAGGGGGCTATATTAAAAAACCATTTTTTGAGAAATAAATAAGAAACAATGTTATTGGATCTGAGATGCAAGCCTAGAGGAGGGTGGGGGTGGTTTGAATAGGATTACTATTGTTTTTTGCTACAGAATATGTAGCGAAGCAAATAAAATAAAAGCGATCAACGATATAAAGCAAAATACTTAAACACCAAAAGAAAACAACTAGGAGCACACAAGATTTTATAACAGTTCAGATAATAATCTTATGTCCACCATTCCTTCTCGTAAAGGGGCTTCCTCACTAAGCAAAGAGTTCTCCTGAATCACAACCCCGATTCAGTAGGCTTATAAGACCGCACCACGGAATTTACGAAACCGTCGTCTAATCTAACTCTCCATAATGATTAACATCTAGCCCTAGATAGTCCCAACCCTCAATTCAACCGAAGCAAAAGCAGTCAAAGAAGTTCAAAGCAAAACAAACACAAATAATTTAAAGCTCAGAATCAAGAAAGATCTTATAGCGCTTTTGTTAAACAAACCGTCCTTCGAAGAATATAAGCGTAGCTTGATGAAGAGCGATGAAGAAAATCAAACCAATGGCAACTCTCCTCCTTGAAATGATCCGAAGATATTGTGCACAACGAGTGAGAGTTTGTCGAGGCTCCGGGGGTCAAATTCTTCAACTTGATCTCTCACAAATCAAAACCCTAGAACTCTCCTCTCTCTCTCTCTCTCTCTCTCTCTCTCAATGATATAAAGTCTCCAATAGCTCGGAAAGAGATATCCCAAACATGGTAGACTTGAGAATATATAAACAACAAGCGATTGAGATTGAATCGAAAAATCTACCATCGGTGTGTTTACCATCGATGGTTGCTTTCGACCATTGATGGTGTCGAGGCCTCATTGATGGTTGAGATGCCCATCAGTTATAAAAGTCTCTATTGCCATTGATGACAATTGTTGACCATCGATGAGCTCTTCTTACCATCGATGGTCAATGTCTACCATCGATGGTGAGAATCTTGAAATTAGCTTTTGACCGATTTTCGCATCGTTTAGTCTCTTACACTTATTATACACGTATTTACATATACTATATCATCTTAAATAAATATTAGTACCAAATGAGAGTTTGTTATTATTCAAAAGAGATATTATGCGGACTACGTCCTAACAATCTTTTCCTTTTCATAATAGCAAACTAGAAATTTAAAATATTAAAATACATGAATATTTGAGATATATAAACAGCAACATAAGCACAAATACACTCTGATGTAAAAAAAATGATATGCAATACTCCCTCTACATTCATGAAAAGTGTAATCAAGCATATGTATTAAACCCCCACCCCAAGTTTTCAAAAAATTTAAAAAATCAAACCAATGAAACCACTTAGACTAAAACTCCACTGATGCAAAGATCATCAAATTTTATCCAAATTCTTCCCCTTTTGTTATTAGTAAAAGTGAAATTCTCCCCTTTTGTTATTAGTAAAAGTGAAAACATACCAATAAATATATGTAACACAAGAGAAATTTAGATAAAACCATCCAAAAGGTGTATGGAGAGAAAAACACACGGTTCACACAAAATATTTTATAGAAAAAAATCACAAGGGAAAAAATTTAATGAAAAAATACATGAACATGAGAGAAAAACACATCACAAAGCACACAAAAGATTAAATATCATTATAAAGTGTGTGAAACATATAGTGAAAATACTTATACTATTTCATTGGACAAATTTAGGTTTATCAAAGTGAATATTGAACAATAATAAGACTTAAACTATCTCAACCTTAGAGACTAAGGACCAAAGCGTTGCCCTATCACCTTAACCACACAAGATTTAGGAGGAAGAACGAAATATTTTGGTGGGCGATTCACACCATCTCTAAATATAAAATATTTTAGTACATGTGAACATGGGAACCCACGTGGGTAGGGGCCACCGCGTCGCCCCCCTGTTCATTTTCCCTCTGCGACACAACCATAGACCCCGGTTAGTTCTTGCACAAAAAAGACAAAGTTTTTTTTTATTTCCCTATAAATAGGTATCTAAACCTAGGGTTTTGTAGGGAGTGAAAAAGAAGAAAAAGAGAGGGTCTTTGGCGGAGGCTAGAGAGTGATTTTACAAGAGAGAGGTTAATTTCTTTTGGGTAAAAAATCAAAGCTTTTCTTTGGGACGAGCTTGTGGATCGTACAAGTCGTCGGTGTTCTTCTTCATAGTAGAATCTCCCCTCACCCCTCCCGTGGACGTAGGCAAGTTTGCCGAACCACGTAAATCTCGTGTCTTTATTGTTTACTGTGTGTTGGCTATTGTTTGTAGGTTCCCTTGATTCAGTCCTAGAACTGTTGAGAGGAAGAGTGGATATATCACTTTGTTGAGATATTTGCTTTCTATTCTTATTTTCTTCGCGAAAAGGGAATATAACTAGGGCCTTCTCTCGGTGATATCGCTTCCAGTGTAGGTATTGACTCTGCACCCAACAATTGGTACCCGAGGCCAAGATTGCTTTCGCCGGCATCTGCTCAACCTCCTCTCTTCTTCCTCTCCTACTACACCCTCAACCATGTGGGCGTGTTCAGAGACCAAATGGAAAAGATGGTCTCCAGGGAACGAACCCTGATAGCTTTCGTCCTCATGTTCACCGCCGCTTCTTCCCCGATCATCACCCGCATGATCACCGAGCTCAAGCTCGGCCAGACCGAGATCGGACGCCTCGCCATCCGTTCCGGCCTGGCCAACGACTTGCTCTGCACCATCTTCATGGCCATCAGCATGCTGTTCCGCACCTCCAAGAAGATCAACATCCTAATCATCGTGGCTTCAGTCGCAGCCGAGTTGATCTTCGTGCGGTTCGTGCTCTGGTACCTTATCAAATGGGCGAACAAGAGAAACCCCGTGGGAAAGAAGATAAGGGGACTGGACATAACTATAATTGTTATCATCATCCAAATATTGTGCCACCTTGCCGAGTTATTCGACTACGACGCCAGGGTGAACTCGTTCTTGATCGGCTTAGCGTTGCGAGACACGGCCACGTATCGAATTACCTCATCAGCAGGGTCAATTACATTCTGACGAGCTATATTTTGCCAGCCTACATTGCATTGTCCGCCACCAAGTCTTACGTCGTCCCCAAACACGGGGAATCGTTGAGCTCGGACATTGCCAGGATGACCATCCTCAACTTAGTTTCGCTGGTCGGTAAGCTCATCGGAACGCTGATCGCTTGCATTTGTAATGGTCTGCATTGGCTGGAAGCGATCACCCTTTCTGTGACTCTCAACATGAAGGGATACTTTCATATCATCTTCTCGATACTTGCCCTGGATGTAAGACTCTAGTATCAAGTTTTTTTACTTAGTATAGCTTACACTAAACCCTCCATAAGTTTCAAAAATATATTGATTTTTTCATTTTACTAGTTTTACAAGGAAGAAAATGCCCTCAAGGCCAATAACAGTAAGAAAAAAAGGATTTGTTGCATATATAACACTCAAATTAATTATCCCTATTTGTAGATTAACCCCCCAAATTTGAAAACCATGAATATCTTGACCTAAAAGAAAATTCTAAAAATTACATATTCTCAAAACAAAATAAAAAACTTGCAAAGGGGACCCCAAAGATCTGAAAATTACAAACAAACCTGTCATAGATTTGAAACTTTAAAACAACCCATTAAAATCTAAAAATTGCAATTCCTGAAATATATGAAAACTACAAGCAATCTTCTAGAAAATCTACAACTGCAAAAAGCCCAAGAGGAAACTAAAAATTGCAATTGACCCCTCAAGATCCAAAGTGCAAATAACCCCGTGAAAATTTTGAGAATTACAAACGACCTCCTGAAAAATCTAAAAGTTACACAAAACCCCTTTTAAAATTCAAATAATTTAAACAAGTCTCAGAAACATTTAAAAATTATAAACAAACCCTTAATAATATAAAATTTATAAACAACCCCATAAAAGATCCAAAATATATATATAAACAACCATTTGTAATTTTTTATTTGCAATTTTTAGTTTTAGTGGCTCTTTGTAATTTTTTATTTTTAGGGGGTTGTTTACAATTTCAAATATTTTAGAGGGTTATTTGAAATTTTTACTTTATGTAATTTGCAGAGTTTTTGGGGCTAAAAGTCATGATTTTCAAATATGAGGGTTAATTGCGAAACTTTTAAACATATTGGGGATTTTATGACAAATATATTGAGAGTATTTTGGTCATTTGAATACATATAAATTAGCTGTGTTAATTTTGGGGTCTTCTGCCGAGTTACTAGGATCCGTGAGAGTTTTAAATTTTTGAAAGCGTACTGCAAAACGCCAAAACTTATTTGGAGCCTAGCGTGATTTACCAATTTATTTATTTATTTATTTTTGTTGAATTACACAAAGTCCCGTGTTTCTTGTTGTCCACAGCGTGGCGTCATGAAGGAGGGTTCATTTATAGTGATTGTGGTGACGGTTCTAGCCTCCATCGTCTATGTTCCATTCACCATCTCCTTCATAATAAAAAAAGTTCGAAAAGTAAAAGGAGGAAAGGCAAGACTAATGGGTCTCCAGTGGTACAATTCAACAAGCGAGCTTCGAATCACCGTCGGGCTTTGCAAACCCCATAACGTAGTCTCATCCCTGACCCTGATCGAGCTTATCCGCTCCGGTTCAGACTCAGGAACCCTAGTCTACGCAGTAGACATGATCGAGCTCACGGAACAGAGAAGAGCGGCCCTAGTTTACAAGCAAGGAACTGATTCGGTTACGGTCGCCGACGATGAAGTCATTGAACTCAGAGAAGAGATCGGGCAGGCACTAAACTCTCAGATGGGCGGCCGCGAAGGTATCTCGGTCAACCGCAGCCTGGCTGTCTCCTCCTTCTCCAACATGCACGACAACATCTGCTGCTGCGCTCAGGACAGTCTCGCCGTGCTCATCCTGCTCCCTTTCCACAGGGAACTCAAGCCTGACGGGTCGCTGGACGAAGGACACCCGGGTTCAGGACCGTCAACGAGAACGTCCTCCGCCACGCCCCCTGCTCGACGGGGATCCTAGTCGACCGAGGGCTCGGCCGCGGCGGCGACAACCCCTCGACGTCCGAAGCGCAGATGAACGTGGTGATGGTGTTCATCGGAGGCGCGGACGACCGAGAGGCCTTAGCTTGTGCGGGGATAATATCACACCATCCGGGGGTTCGGATGCTGGTGTTTCGTCTGATACAGAATAAGGAGGCGATGGCCGCGGAGGGACGCAGGATGCACGGGGCGATGGCGCAGAGGGAGATGGAGTCGGCGATGGAGGTGGACGACGAGTACTTCGCGAGGTTCTACGAGAAATTCGTGACGAATGGGAGGGTGGAGTACCGAGAGAAGATGGTGATGAACGGGGCGGAAGCGGTGAGGGTGTTGAAGGAGATGGCGGAAGATGAGTGTCAGTATGAGCTGATCATAGTAGGGCAAGGGAGTGAGAGGAAATCCATGTTGACGGCCGGGATGATCAAGTGGTCTGAGTACCCGGAGTTGGGACCCATCGGCGATATTCTCGCGTCCCCGGATTTCCCGTCCACTGCTTCCGTCTTGGTTGTACAGCAGCGGAATCCTGCCACCTGTCCTGACTATATTAGTGATGAATTTATGCCTATGTAGAGTTTGTGTAGAGTTCTGTTCATTTTGTACTCTCACATATTTTTATTACCGGAAAAATTATTTATTCAAAATGCTTTGTACCAGATGGTATTGTTACTAGAGGTGGCAAAATATTATCCGACCCATCAACCCAGCCTGACTCGTTATTGGCAAGTTCAGGTTGGGATATAAGTGTTCGGATCATATACGGGTCGATTCGAGCTACCCATTTATTAATCAAGTTAGTTCGAGTCGATTCGAACTGACCCATTTAATCAATATAGTGACCCGTTTATCGCTTAACTGGATTAGCGAGAAGTTGACTGATTCCTTTTTATCACTAACTCTCAAGCGTTCTGATTTCATCTTCGTCAAGGGAGGTCGACGCAAAGAACAACTCTAGGATTAGTAGGGATGGCAAATGATTCGGTTGGGTCAGATCAGGTCGAGCCATATTCGACCCGATCCATAAAAGGTTGAACCCAACCCAACCTGTTTAATAAATGGGTCAGGTTACCCGACCCATTTATTAGAGGGGTGATCCGGCCGATCCGAATAACCTGAATGACCCATATACCGTTATATGATGTTTCAGTCTCCTTCATGAGGAACTCTAATGAATCCAGAGTAATGTTCATGGTGAGTTTTAAGCTCCATTTCAGTTCAATCCTTTGCGGTCTACTAACGATTGAAGACAATAGAATCTGTCGCCCAACTTTTTTACAAAATTTAAACAATATCAAAAAATCTCCACCAAATTAGAGCATTCATTATATTTAGTTGAACATCAGATCAAATTCAAGTACACAAATGCACTGGAGCATTTAATCTCATCTAAGTCCAAATAATTCATTGTTGCGGGCGTCAAATTAGAATTAGACCCAAACATAATGACATCCAAACAACTCCAATAGTTATATTAATGTAGCAGAAGAACCAAACAACTGAGGAAATCGAAAGTTTCTCAATTACAATGAATTTGCTCCAAATCAATAAAAAAAATCATAAACTTTAAGATTTCTGAGATTTTTCAAGTCGATTTTACCAATTAACTTCGTGATTGTGAAAGAGGAGGAGTCGCCGCTTGCCACCATCACTCGCCAGAAAAAAACTAAGAAATCGCCATTGAAGGAGGAGGCCAGTGAACAAATCGAATCCTTCGAATTCTGGGGCTAGGCAGGGTAAAAAAAATCTTTTTCCCCTTCTTATATTTGGGTTGTTCATATTACTTTCTTATAAAGAAGCTAGATCTTTTAATAGTTTAAAAATAATCCCTCAATCATTGAGATCACTACTAGTCCCCGTTCAATCATTTTATCAGTTATTCCAAATTAATCATGAGAACTTGGGGATATAATGGTAATTTCAATTACTTGATGGACTAATTTTGAAAGAGCTTAAGAATTGAGAATCTAATAGCAATTTCAATGATTTAAGGGACCATTTTCAAAACATTAAAGATTTAGGGGGCTATATTAAAAAACCATTTTTTGAGAAATAAATAAGAAACAATGTTATTGGATCTGAGATGCAAGCCTAGAGGAGGGTGGGGGTGGTTTGAATAGGATTACTATTGTTTTTTGCTACAGAATATGTAGCGAAGCAAATAAAATAAAAGCGATCAACGATATAAAGCAAAATACTTAAACACCAAAAGAAAACAACTAGGAGCACACAAGATTTTATAACAGTTCAGATAATAATCTTATGTCCACCATTCCTTCTCGTAAAGGGGCTTCCTCACTAAGCAAAGAGTTCTCCTGAATCACAACCCCGATTCAGTAGGCTTATAAGACCGCACCCTGGAATTTACTCGAAACCAGTCGTCTAATCTAACTCTCCATAATGATTAACATCTAGCCCTAGATAGTCCCAACCCTCAATTCAACCGGCTTAAGTAAGCAGTCAAAGAAGTTCAAAGCAAAACAAACACAAATAATTTAAAGCTCAGAATCAAGAAAGATCTTATAGCGCTTTTGTTAAACAAACCGTCCTTCGAAGAATATAAGCGTAGCTTGATGAAGAGCGATGAAGAAAATCAAACCAATGGCAACTCTCCTCCTTGAAATGATCCGAAGATATTGTGCACAACGAGTGAGAGTTTGTCGAGGCTCCGGGGGTCAAATTCTTCAACTTGATCTCTCACAAATCAAAACCCTAGAACTCTCCTCTCTCTCTCTCTCTCTCTCTCTCTCTCTCTCAATGATATAAAGTCTCCAATAGCTCAGGAAAGAGATATCCCAAACATGGTAGACGCTGGAGAATATATAAACAACAAACGATTGAGATTGAATCTGAAAAATCTACCATCAGTGTGTTTACCATCGATGGTTGCTTTCGACCATTGATGGTGTCGAGGCCTCATTGATGGTTGAGATGCCCATCAGTTATAAAAGTCTCTATTGCCATTGATGACAATTGTTGACCATCGATGAGCTCTTCTTACCATCGATGGTCAATGTCTACCATCGATGGTGAGAATGCTGAAATTAGCTTTTGACCTGATTTTCGCATCGTTTCGTCTCTTACACTTATTATACCTGTATTTACATATACTATATCATCTTAAATAAATATTAGTACCAAATGAGAGTTTGTTATTATTCAAAAAGAGATATTGTACGGACTACGTCCTAACAATCTTTTCCTTTTCATAATAGCAAACTAGAAATTTAAAATATTAAAATACATGAATATTTGAGATATATAAACAGCAACATAAGCACAAATACACTCTGATGTAAAAAAAATGATATGCAATACTCCCTCTACATTCATGAAAAGTGTAATCAAGCATATGTATTAAACCCCCACCCCAAGTTTTCAAAAAATTTAAAAAATCAAACCAATGAAACCACTTAGACTAAAACTCCACTGATGCAAAGATCATCAAATTTTATCCAAATTCTTCCCCTTTTGTTATTAGTAAAAGTGAAATTCTCCCCTTTTGTTATTAGTAAAAGTGAAAACATACCAATAAATATATGTAACACAAGAGAAATTTAGATAAAAACCATCCAAAAGGTGTATGGAGAGAAAAACACACCGGTTCACACAAAAATATTTTATAGAAAAAAAATCACAAGGGAAAAAAATTTAATGAAAAAATACATGAACATGAGAGAAAACACATCACAAAGCACACAAAAGATTAAATATCATTATAAAGTGTGTGAAACATATAGTGAAAATACTTATACTATTTCATTGGACAAATTTAGGTTTATCAAAGTGAATATTGAACAATAATAAGACTTAAACTATCTCAACCTTAGAGACTAAGGACCAAAGCGTTGCCCTATCACCTTAACCACACAAGATTTAGGAGGAAGAACGAAATATTTTGGTGGGCGATTCACACCATCTCTAAATATAAAATATTTTAGTACATGTGAACATGGGAACCCACGTGGGTAGGGGCCACCCGATCGCCCACCCTGTTCATTTTCCTGCTGACACAACCGCACGAACCCCGGTTAGTTCTTGCGACCTAAAAAAGACAAAGTTTTTTTTTATTTCCCTATAAATAGGTATCTAAACCTAGGGTTTTGTAGGGAGTGAAAAAGAAGAAAAAGAGAGGGTCTTTGGCGGAGGCTAGAGAGTGATTTTACAAGAGAGAGGTTAATTTCTTTTGGGTAAAAAATCAAAGCTTTTCTTTGGGACGAGCTTGTGGATCGTACAAGTCGTCGGTGTTCTTCTTCATAGTAGAATCTCCCCTCACCCCTCCCGTGGACGTAGGCAAGTTTGCCGAACCACGTAAATCTCGTGTCTTTATTGTTTACTGTGTGTTGGCTATTGTTTGTAGGTTCCCTTGATTCAGTCCTAGAACTGTTGAGAGGAAGAGTGGATATATCACTTTGTTGAGATATTTGCTTTCTATTCTTATTTTCTTCGCGAAACGGGAATATAACTAGGGCCTTCTCTCAGGTGATATCGCTTCCACGGCGTGTGGGCGTGACTCTGCACCCAACAATTGGTATCAGAGCTGTTATTCAGATTGGAAGTGGTGTAGCTTCTGGTTTGAGGTAGTGCTCGGTAATTTCTGAGAGAAGCGGATTTATTAATACAAACAGAGAATGGCGTCTACCAGTAAATCGATCAAAGTGAGAAAATACGAGATTGAAAAGTTCAATGGGAAGAATAATTTTTCCTATTGGAGGATGCAGATGAAAAACTCATTGATTTCGCAAAAATTGCACAAGGCTTTGGCTGGAAAAGAGAAGAAGCACAAGGATATGTCTGATGAGGATTGGGAGGAGCTGGATCTAGAAGCACGGGCGTCGATTATCCTATGCCTTGAAAGGAATGTAGATTTCTTAGTAGATGGAGAGGAAACGGCTGCGGGCGTGTGGTTAAAGTTAGAAAGTACCTTCATGACGAAGAGTCTAAAAAACCGAATCTATTTAAAATCTAAATTGTATACTTGCAAGATGGAGGAGGGCTCATCAATCCGGGAATACATCAACAAGTTTGATAAGATCATATCAGACTTAAAAGAGATAGACGTGAAAGTTAAAGATGAGGATCAGGCGCTTCTACTACTTCTGTCTCTGCCGAAGTCTTATGAGAACCTGATGCAAGCACTGATGCTTGTAGAAGACGATTTGACGATGGATGAGACTAGAACGGCGCTTCTAGCGGATGATCTTTGAAAAATTACAACCAGTGACATGACTACTGGTTGTAACAAAGAACAAGCGCAGGGATTGTTTGCTAGAGGAAGGAGCAATGAGCGAGGAAAAGGCAAGGAAGGAAAGTCTAGATCTAAATCGAGACCTCTTGCGGGAAAATCGTGTTTCAAATGCGGTGAAGTTGGGCATTTTAAGGTCGACTGTCCAAATAAGAGAGTAGGTGGAAACAAGAACAACAACAAGACTGAGAGAAGAGAGGGTAAGGAAGAGGTGAGCTACGTTTCAGAGGAAGGGAACGATAAGGAGTGCTATGTCGTCATGGGTGGCGAGGATATCTCCGGGAAGTGGATACTTAATTCTGGTTGCTCTTACCACATGTGTCCAAATAGGAAGTGGTTTACTACCTACAGAGGCATTGATGGTGAAACCGTATTGATGGAGAATAACTATGCTTATAAAACGGTGGGACTAGGTAATATCAAGATCAAGATGCATGATGGAGTGGTCCGAACCTTGACGGATGTGAGGCATGTTCTCCACTTGCGGAAGAATCTTATCTCAGTTGGTGCATTGGACTCGGCGGTTCGGAGGTATTCTAGGAGAACGAGGTAGAAGAAGGTTGAGGTTCCCTTATAGTGATGAAGGGTGTTCGTCACGGTAATTTATATACTCTCGAATGCAGCGGTGGGGAGATCACGGTTGGGCGAAGAAAGTGGTGGAGACCCATGTGAGCACACACGGTTATGACATAGGCGGCTTGGGCACATGTCAGAGAAGGGTCTAGTTTTGCTTAGTAAAGAGGGTCTGCTGAAGAATCTGAAGAAACCTAGCATGGATTTTTGCGAGGATTGTGTGTATGGAAAGGCACACAGGGTCCAGTTTCTGAGAAGCAACTCTAAGAGCAGAGGGATACTAGATTATGTGCACACGGATATTTAGGGTTCGGCTCAGACAACTTCTAAGGGCGGTTCCAGATATTTTGTCTCGTTCATAGATGACTATTCGAGGTATGCTTGGATTTACTTTCTGAAGCATAAGAATGATGTGTTCGAGACATTCAAGAAGTAGAAAGCAATGGTTGAGAATAGGACGGGAAAGAAATTGAAGACGAGATCGATAGCAGTGCAGTATCTGAGATGGTGCTTTCAAGGAGTTCGTGATCGAGGGAATTGTTCGACACCGACGGTCGAGTCAACACCACGCGAGAATGGGGTCGCAGAGAGACTGAACCGAACATTGCGGGAGAAAGCAATGTGTATGCGATCATACGCTGGATTGGACAACGAATGGTGGGCAGAAGCGGTGGCTACAGCTTGTTACATTGTGAACCGTTCTCCACATTCGATATTGGATGGTGATACATCCTATAGGGTGTGGTCAGGAGAGCATGCAGATTATGATAGGCTCAGAATTTTCGGATGTACCGCCTACTATCACGTCAATGAGGAAAAGCTTGACGCGAGGGCCAAGAAGGCAATATTTTTGGGATATTCGAAAGGCGTAAAAGGCTATCAACTTTGGTGTACTAAAGATTCGAAGTTCGTGATCAGCAGGGATGTTATCTTTGATGAGAAATCCATGATTGCTAGGGCGCCCAAGGATGATGGTGTTAGGACTGTTGAGATTTCTAAGTCTCAGGTTATTGAAATAGAACCTAAAGACCAACCAGGTTCTAGTCGTGTTCAAGTGGGAAGTTAGGTAGATGATGAGCTTGAGCAGGAGGAGGTTCAGCAGGAGAATACACAGGTACTACAACAACAGCAGTTCGAGGATAGTTTGGCTTCCACTAGGTCAAGACGAGCATACAAGCAGGTACAGAAGCTGGGGGCTGATCAACCCCTGAAGCACTATGGGCGAGTAAATTTGGTTGAATACGCACTCTCGGTGGAGGAGGACGAGCCGGTCTCCTTCAAGGAAGCTATTCGGGACAAGGATAGTGAGAGTTGGTTGGCTGCGATGGAGGAAGAGATGGAATCTCTTCGGAAGAACCAAACATGGGAGGTGGTCCCATTGCCCGTAGGAAGAAAAGATATTGGTTGTAAGTGGGTGTATAAAAGAAAGGAAGATCTTTCAGAGCTCGGCGGTACAAGGTGCAAGGTGAGGCTAGTGGCTAAGGGCTTTGCACAAAAAGAGGGTGTGGATTACAATGAGATCTTTTCTCCGGTGGTGAAACACACTTCTATTCGGGTGCTATTGAGTATTGTTGCTCATGGTGATCTTGAGCTGGAACAACTCGATGTTAAAACGGCCTTCTTGCACGGAGACTTGGAGGAAGAGATCTACATGCATCAACCTGAGGGATACAAGGTTGAAGACAAGGAGCATCATGTGTGTCGTTTGAAGAAGTCACTGTATGGATTGAAGCAATCTCCCCGACAGTGGTACAAGCGATTTGACTCCTTCATGCTGAAACATGGGTTTTCCCGAAGCGACTATGATTGTTGCGTTTACATTCGGAAGCTTCGTGGAGGTAATTATATCTATCTTCTTTTGTATGTGGATGACATGCTTATTGCTTCTAAGAGCAGAGTGGAGATAGATAGGCTGAAATCTCAACTTGGTAAAGAGTTCGAGATGAAGGACATCGGCGCTGCTAGGAAAATACTGGGTATGGAGATTAGAAGAGAGCGGACGAACCGGGGATTGTTCTTGAGTCAGAAGGGTTACATAGAGCAGGTGATCACGAGGTTCGGGATGCAAAGTGCTAAGTCGGTGGTGACTCTATTGACTCCACACTTTAGGCTTTCTAGTAAACAATCTCCCACTATAGTGAAAGAGAAGGCGCACATGGAGCGTGTTCCCTATGCTAGTGCAGTTGGCAGCTTAATGTACGCAATGGTGTGTACACGCCCAGATATTTCACAGGCGGTCAGTGTGGTCAGTAGATTCATGGCGAATCCGGGAAAGGCGCACTGGAAAGCAGTGAAGTGGGTCCTGAAGTACTTAAAGGGTACCGTTGATACGGGTCTGTGTTTTGATGGAGAAACATGTCAGATTGATGGGTTTGTGAACTCTGATTATGCGGGCGATCTAGATAGACGGCGATCGACTACTGGTTATGTATTCAGGATACATGGGGCTCCGGTTAGTTGGCGATCGATGTTACAGACTACAGTGGCACTTTCTACTACAGAGGCTGAGTACATGGCCATGACAGAGGGAGTGAATGAAGCATTGTGGTTGTGGGGTCTTCTAGATGATTTGGGGATTGAGTAGGAGAACGTGAACTTGTAGTGCGACAGTCAGAGTGCAATTCACTTGACAAAGAATCAAGTTTATCATGCTCGTACCAAGCATATCGATGTCAGGTTTCATTTCGTGCGAGATGTCATAGAGGAAGGCGATGTTTCTCTCATGAAGGTGCACACGAATGAGAATCTCGCAGACATGTTAACCAAGGTGGTCATAGGTAGCAAGTTTAAGCATTGTTTGGACTTACTTCATATCAGCCCGTGTTGATCTGCCCAAGAGGGCATGGCCCTTCGGGGCGGTGATGGGGTGAGGTGGAGATTATATGGAGAATTACAGAACTACGATTAGCTTGATCCCGGTTAGAGGGTACGTAGGCAACCATGGTATAATGGTGCAGCTAGATTGGCCTGGTTTGACTGGTGGAGATCTCTCTAGTAATGTTCGCGGTGTTCTTCTGGTGTTCGTCCAAAATTTGAGGTTTATCAAATGATGTACGAGGTGGAGAATTGTGAACGTGGGAACCCACGTGGGTGGGGGCCACCCACGGACGCCCCCACCCCTCGCTCGCTTTCCCCTCGCTGACACAACCGCATCGAACCCCCTGTCATATGACACCCAAAAAGACAAATTTTTTTTTTATTTCCCTATAAATAGGTATCTAAACCTAGGGTTTTGTAGGGGGTGAAAAAGAAGAAAAAGAGAGGGTCTTTGCGGCGGCTAGAGAGTGATTTTACAAGAGAGAGGTCAATTTCTTTTGGGTAAAAAATCAAAGCTTTTCTTTGGGACGAGCTTGTGAATTGTACAAGTCGTCGGTGTTCTTCTTCATAGTAGAATCTCCCCTCTCCCCTCCCGTGGACGTAGGCAAGTTTTCCGAACCACGTAAATCTCGTGTCTTTACTGTTTACTGTGTGTTGGCTATTGTTTGTAGGTTCTCTTGATTCAGTCCTAGAACTGTTGAGAGGAAGAGTGGATATCTCACTTTGTTGAGATATTTCTTGCTTCCTTCGCAAAACGAGAATATAACTAGGGCCTTCTCTCAGGTGATATCACTTCCGCGGCGTACAGGCGTGACTCTGCGCCCAACAGTATAGAATGACTATCCTTTGAGATATGCATTAACACAAATCCACGAGTGTGGATCTTTGACCATCTTTTAATGAATACACTCAATTTTTTCGTAGATTTCATAAGAGTGTGGATCTTTGATCATCTTTTAATAAATACACTCTAAGTGTTTGATTGATGAAACAAATGCACTTTAACGCATATAAAGATAAAGAAGTGTGCATTAGTCAAGTCAAAAATAAGCTCAAAAATATTTGATATAACTAAAAATAAGACCCTTTATCACTATTTCACATCACAAAACATGATAAGTATAGAAATAGGTGTGTGAAATTATAATGTAAAACATGTCATGTAATCATCTTTTGATCATTGTGTGCAAAAATATATAAATATAGATTGAAAAACTATATGTGAACCTGTGTGACATAATCATGCATATATACCAAAGTAATAATCTCACCTGTATTAAAACGATAAAAGCATATACATAGGCATATCTAAGTTTCTTTTAAGAAAACAAAAAGAAAGAAAAGAATTTTTATTTTTTATTTGATATAAAAATGGAAAAAGGAAAAAATTGAAAAACAACCTAAAAGAAAAAGGAAGGAAAGGAAAATTCTAAAATATGTACATACAACATGAAATAGAAGCATGCTAGATATAAAGAGATGGAATGGCTAAATCGTGTCCTAATCTAGTGAAATGGTCTTTAGGCAAAGGTTTTGTAAAAATATCTACAAGTTGTTGTTTAGTAGGGACAAACTCAATCTGAATATTCTCTTTAGCAATGTGGTCCCTAATGAAGTGATGCGGAACATATATGTGTTTTTTGTCCGTGAATGGTATACTGGATTGTTACTGAAATCAATAGCACGATTATTGTCACATCTAAAAGAAACCTTCTTAAAGCTGATGCCATAGTCCTGTAGAGTCAAAGATATCCAAAAGGCTTGTGCACAACAACTATCTAACGCAATGTACTCAACCTCTGTAGTTGATAAAGCTATAGAGTTTTGTTTCCTACTGGACCAAGAGACTACAGAATGTCCTAAAAGAAGTATTTTACCACGAGTGCTCTTCCTATTTGTATGACACCAGCATAATCACTATCTAAATATCCAACCAAATCAAAATAATTACACATAGGAAACCATAAACTGAATTTTTTCATTCTAATTAAATATTAAAAAATTCATTTTACAGTTTTCAAATGTGATTCTTTAAGATTGGCTTGAAATCTTGCACACAAACACACAGAAAATAAAATATCAGGATGAGAAGTAGTAAGATATAAATGACTACCAATCATTCCCTTATATCTCTTTTTATCAATTAACACTTCCGTCTCAATTTTGTTATAAGCTCTGCAGAAGGGCTCATCGGGGTTAGAGCTGCTTTCAAATTGTCCATATCGAAGCATTTGAGAAGCTCTATCATATACTTCTCCTTTGAGATAAACTGGTCATCATATTTTATTACACTTTTATACCCTCATTATCTATTTTATTTGAATAAATATATATGATAATAATATTTTTATCTTAATTTGCGGTAATGAAGGATTAATAAATAAGAGACCAAAAGAACCAATTTTCTCTCATTTTTCAACATTTCATTGAAGCCCAATATCAAGCCAAAAGAAGCTCATATAAGCCAACACAAAAGAGCCCAACAATTTCAGCCAAAAAAATCAGAATAAAAAAATATCAATACCTGTATAGATAGCAATATCGGTGCTTATATCAATATTTGTATTGATACCTATATCAATATTGATATCAATACAAGCAATGATACTAGTATCGATACCAGAATTGATACCTAGTAAGCAGTTACAGATTAAAGACTGAAATTGTGTAACTCGGGGGCTAAGTTTGATCTAATGGCTAATATTGATTTGTGTAATCTATAAATAGGGGTAGAGAGTGAGGGTTTGAGGTATGAAAAATTTGAAAAAACTCCATTTTGGAGAGGATAGTTACTCTTAATTGAGAAGACCTTCCAAAAATTATAAACTTTTTGTTTGCGATAAATAAAAATTTCTTCTTTTAAACTTTTTTCTTTTTCTTTAATGATGAAGATGAGGATTTGCCTTCAAGGAGCCAACCCCTTGCATTGTAAGTTTTATTTTATCCTTTTATTCTCTTATTTTAAAATTACATATTTTAGGATTTTATTTTCTTATTTTTAATTTATGTTTGGTTGATTAGATTTATTTCATGCTTGTATGTAATTTTTCTTCATACTTTATAGAGTAGATTTATTTTCTTGCTCTTTATTGCTTTGATTTTCTAGGTTTTTTATTTCTTGTAGTTTAGATTTACCTCTTGTTCTTTTATGCTTTCTAGTATATATTTTATTTCTTTATTTTTATTTTACAAAATGAGTAACTAATTCTTGTAGGAAATCTAGGATTGTATGAAACTAGTTTAATTTCTTTTATGATTTATGAATTGCTCTCTTTATGCTTAAAATGACCATGCTTATGATAATCAACTAGAGAACTAATTGGTAGAAAAGAGTTTGATAATCTATACTTATCTTCAGTAGTTTGATAGGTTATGCTTATTCATTTCTAGGATTATTATCTAGCTACTTATTCTTTTCATGAATGAGAATTTTGTAATAACTCTATTTGGAGAGGAGGGTTACTCTTAATTGAGAAGACCTTTCAAAATTATAACTTTTGTTGCAATTAATAAAAGAATTTTTTCACCTCTTCATATTTTTTTTCTCTTTATTTCATCATGAAGATGAAGATGAGATGAAAATGGAGATCAAGATGAAGATTTACCTTCATCAAGAGGCTAGAACCCTCTTGGAATGTAAGTTTTCTCTTTTATCTTTTATTTTCTTATAATATTTTCTTTTTCTTTTTCTTTTAGTAGATTAGATTTATTTTAATACTTTGTAGAGTACATTTACTTTTATGTCTTTATTTTCTTGCTTTAATTTCATGTCTTTATTTTGTAGTATAGATTTATTTCTTTGCATAGTTAGATTTACTTTTATGTTATTTTACTTTTGTAATTTAGATTTATTTTTATGTTCATAGTTTAGGGTAATCAAAGAGTGCATAGTGTTTGGCGAAAAATCTAGTTTTTCACTCAAGGATGAAGCACATAGAAGTTAAGTACCACTATTTAGTGACGTTGTGGAGGATGGCCATGATTGCATTGAAGAATGTTCATGCTGATGATAATTCTGTAGATATGCTCACTAAGTCCCTTAACATGGAGAATTTAGAGATGGGAAGGACTTTTCTGGGGCTTGCCCCGACCAGATGATTGAAGAGGTTGGGCGGTAGTATCTAGTTCAAGATACTAGAAGAGATTGAGTGCATTTCTACAAGTGGGAGAATATTGGTAATTGAATACATGTCTTATTAGTTAGCCTAAATATATGACAATATATATTGAGAGATCGATTGAAGATTTTACTTGCTTTCCAAGTAGAATATTTATGATAATGCATAAATTAAGGGATTTACTTGTTGGACAAGTCAATTAATCCTACGATGGAGATTCATTCATGTCTCTTGGAGCCCAAGAAGGAGGAGGTTATAAATAGTGAGGCTTGCTATGAGAATTACACAGTGCAAGAAATTAAAAAGAAAGAGAGCGAGAGTTGGAGAGCGATTATGCGGCTTTGCATTCGGTGCAAGAGTTGTGAGAAAGTCTAGTGCTCAGTGACGTTTACGATAGAACGAGTCATAATATTTCTCCCTCGATCTTGTAAAATGCATTATTTCTGGTATTATCCTTGTATCTGTTGTTGTTTTATTCTCGGCTCTGATGTACTTGTACTATCTTTTATTATAAGAAAGAACTAGAGATCTGTGCTCTGTGGACGTAGGCAATTTACCGAACCACATTAAAACTGGTGTCTTGTGCTTGTGCTTATTTTTCGTTGCTACTGTTTATTTTTTATCCATTACACGATCCAATTTCTAACAATATGATGTCGAAGAAAACAATAGGAAACTATGTTTATAAGTTTAAGAACTCAAATGAAATTTAGCTAAAATATTAGGGACCTATACTGAACTTTTGCATTTATTTTTATCATATTTGTTTCTATATGAAAAAATAATGATAGAGAACTTCAATCATTCAATCATTTCTCTCTATAGTGCATTGAGACCCACATGAAATTATTTTTGCAATTTCATGGGGTCCCAATGCACTATGTAGAGAGAGATGTGATATTGATTGCATACTTGTAGGACTCATATGAAAATCATTTGCGGAATCAAGGTGGTAAATTAAAGCAAATTGTCCCTTACCAACTACTTTTTTATGTTTTTTTATCGGGGAAAAAGATATGCCCGCCAAGATTAACTGTAATTGTATTGTATTTTTTTGACTAATGATAAAGTTGTTCATTAGCAAAAAGAACTGAGTGGTGTCCCAATCATGCAAATTTTATTCCCACAACTTGCAACTCAATTGGCCAATTATTTAATATATATAATATTTCTCCAATGATTAAATGAATCTTAACCTAATTGTCTTATTATTGAATGTTAATGTAATTTGGATTGATTATATCAATACATATTATTTAAATTGTCGCAAGATTCTCTATCATTGTCAAGATACATTAGAGCTTTATAGAAGTATTCTCATAGATGCAACCACTGTTAAATACTATCCTTTAGGCCGCATTTATTTTTTTTATCTTGGGACTAGGAGGTATTATAACATATGGACTATAGTTTTGGCACCGTGTTATCCTTGAATTGTTATGCTCAAGCCCAATGTTTAGAGTATTAACTAGTCCCTCCTTAAAATAAGTTTGGACTTGATAAAAAAATAAACATGGGCTAAAACAGTGGGTTCAGTCTATTTAAAATAGTATCCCGCTCACAATCAGAAAAACAAATCTCAAATGTGGGCTTTATATCTTTCACGGATCCCAAGGCAACATCAATGGATAGAAAAGTTGGTGGATGACTATTCCCTATCAACTTAAGTTTATAGGAGCCTTGCTATATATATATATATATATATATATATATAGAGAGTAAGGCTCTATGAACTTAAGTTCATAATGAATAGTGGTGCACCAACTTTTTATCCATTGATTTTGCATTGAGATTTATGCTAGCATGTAATGCAAATAAATGCACAAATCTCAAAGATAGCATTGATGAATAGCACAAATCTCAAAGATAGCATTGATGAATAGCACAAATCTCAAAGATAGCATTGATGAATAGCACAAATCTCAAAGATAGCATTGATGAATAGCACAAATCTCAAAGATAGCATTGATGAATAGCACAAATCTCAAAGTGGCCTTTATATCTTTCACGGATCCCAAAGCAAGATGAGTGGTTAGAAAAGTTGGTGCACCACTATTCATTATGAACTTAAGTTCATAATGAATAGTGGTGCACCAACTTTTTATCCATTGATTTTGCATTGAGATTTATGCTAGCATGTAATGCAAATAAATGCACAAATCTCAAAGATAGCATTGATGAATAGCACAAATCTCAAAGTGGCCTTTATATCTTTCACGGATCCCAAAGCAAGATGAGTGGTTAGAAAAGTTGGTGCACCACTATTCATTATGAACTTAAGTTCATAATGAATAGTGGTGCACCAACTTTTCTAACCACTCATCTTGCTTTGGGATCCGTGAAAGATATAAAGCCCACTTTGAGATTTGTACATCACAAATCTCAAGGCAAGATGAGTGGATAAAAAGTTGGTGCACCACTATTCATTATGAACTTAAGTTCATAGGAGCCTTGCTATATATATATATATATATATATATATATATATATATATATATATATATATATATATATATATATATATATATATATAGAGAGTAAGGCTCTATGAACTTAAGTTCATAATGAATAGTGGTGCACCAACTTTTTATCCACTCATCTTGCCTTGAGATTTGTGATGCACAAATCTCAAAGTGGCCTTTATATCTTTCACGGATCCCAAAGCAAGATGAGTGGTTAGAAAAGTTGGTGCACCACTATTCATTATGAACTTAAGTTCATAGGAGCCTTGCTATATATATATATATATAGAGAGTAAGGCTCTATGAACTTAAGTTCATAATGAATAGTGGTGCACCAACTTTTTATCCACTCATCTTGCCTTGAGATTTGTGATGCACAAATCTCAAAGTGGCCTTTATGTCTTTCACGGATTCCAAAGCAAGATGAGTGGTTAGAAAAGTTGGTGCACCACTATTCATTATGAACTTAAGTTCATAGGAGCCTTGCTATATATATATATATATATATATATATATATATATATATATATATATAGAGAGTAAGGCTCTATGAACTTAAGTTCATAATGAATAGTGGTGCACCAACTTTTTATCCACTCATCTTGCCTTGAGATTTGTGATGCACAAATCTCAAAGTGGCCTTTATATCTTTCACGGATCCCAAAGCAAGATGAGTGGTTAGAAAAGTTGGTGCACCACTATTCATTATGAACTTAAGTTCATAGGAGCCTTGCTATATATATATATATATATAGAGAGTAAGGCTCTATGAACTTAAGTTCATAATGAATAGTGGTGCACCAACTTTTTATCCACTCATCTTGCCTTGAGATTTGTGATGCACAAATCTCAAAGTGGCCTTTATGTCTTTCACGGATTCCAAAGCAAGATGAGTGGTTAGAAAAGTTGGTGCACCACTATTCATTATGAACTTAAGTTCATAGGAGCCTTGCTATATATATATATATATATATATATATATATATATATATATATAGAGAGTAAGGCTCTATGAACTTAAGTTCATAATGAATAGTGGTGCACCAACTTTTCTAACCACTCATCTTGCTTTGGGATCCGTGAAAGATATAAAGCCCACTTTGAGATTTGTACATCACAAATCTCAAGGCAAGATGAGTGGATAAAAAGTTGGTGCACCACTATTCATTATGAACTTAAGTTCATAGGAGCCTTGCTATATATATATATATATATATATATATATATATATATATATAGAGAGAGAGAGAGAGAGAGAGAAAAGCTCCTATAAACTTAAGTGGATAGGAGTCATTTGTCCACCAACTTTTTATCCATTGATTTTGCATTGAGATTTATGCTAGCATGTAATGCAAATAAATGCACAAATCTCAAAGATAGCATTGATGAATAGCACAAATCTCAAAGCATAATGAAGAGATAAAAAGTTTGGTGGACAAGTGCTCCTATCCACTTAAGTTTATAGAGCTTTACTATATATATATATATATATATATATATATATATATATATATATATATATATAGAGAGTAAGGCTCTATGAACTTAAGTTCATAATGAATAGTGGTGCACCAACTTTTCTAACCACTCATCTTGCTTTGGGATCCGTGAAAGATATAAAGCCCACTTTGAGATTTGTACATCACAAATCTCAAGGCAGATGAGTGGATAAAAAGTTGGTGCACCACTATTCATTATGAACTTAAGTTCATAGGAGCCTTGCTCTATATATATATATATATATATATATATATATATATATATATAGAGAGAGAGAGAGAGAGAAAGCTCCTATAAACTTAAGTGGATAGGAGTCATTTGTCCACCAACTTTTTATCCATTGATTTTGCATTGAGATTTATGCTAGCATGTAATGCAAATAAATGCACAAATCTCAAAGATAGCATTGATGAATAGCACAAATCTCAAAGCATAATGAAGAGATAAAAAGTTTGGTGGACAAGTGCTCCTATCCACTTAAGTTTATAGAGCTTTACTATATATATATATATATATATATATATATATATATATATATATATATATATATATATATATAGAGAGTAAGGCTCTATGAACTTAAGTTCATAATGAATAGTGGTGCACCAACTTTTCTAACCACTCATCTTGCTTTGGGATCCGTGAAAGATATAAAGGCCACTTTGAGATTTGTGCATCACAAATCTCAAGGCAGATGAGTGGATAAAAAGTTGGTGCACCACTATTCATTATGAACTTAAGTTCATAGGAGCCTTGCTCTATATATATATATATATATATATATATATATATCCAATTTCTATGTTTAACTAAATTTATTTTCCTTCTCCAAAGTTTTATTTCCATTCTCAACTTTGCAACAAACGTGACCTTTAGTTTATAAGAAAAACCGTCTCAAAAAATTCATTATTAAATAATAATGTTTTGATAAAGATTTATAACTAGCATTATATTTCTTGTCTGTTTCCTACAAAATGCGACATCATTTATCTAAATCCTTCCGAACCCTCAAAAAAAGACCTTTTTTATATTTCAGTGATTATATTAAGACAATAATAAGATAAAATTATTTCTTTTTCTTAACTAACTAACCGTACATAAGACAACAAGAGTCTCCAAGGAAACCCACGTGCACCAAACTTCACAGCCAGGAGCCAACATAAGTAACATTTCAGTTTCTATTACTGGGTCCACGTTGCTTTGCTTGTGACTCTGAACTTGGTTGTTTTTGGGTCCTTTTCTGTTTGTTGCTCAGAAAGCTATTTCATGTGAAACACCCTGTCTTTTATAGGGTAAATTACACTTAAATACTTTAAGGTTTGCTAAATTTTCACGAAAATACCGTAACATTTTACCAGTATAAATAAATACCCTAAGGTTTCCAAAAGTATTACGTTGATATCCGAAAAAGGGTATCAACATGACATGCACTTTTGGAAACCTTAGGGTATTTATTTGTACGGGTAAAAAAGTTTAGGGTATTTTCGTGCAACATCGGGAAACCTTAGGGTATTTAAGTGTAATTTACCCTTTGTAATAGTTGTGTTTAGCAACCCTCTCATGAATAGTTTGTCAATCAAATTCCAATGTTCTAAGCAGAGAGGAAAAACGTCACTATGTTTGCAATTAGAGAAAATGCACTCAAAGCCCGAGTAAATTACTGTTTCTCTTAGCCACCGTCTCATCAAGTTGACTAAGACCATATGCAATGTTGGAAAAATAAACTAGGATTACTACTATGAAACTGAAATTGAACTTTCAAGATTTAGGAAACTTCTCTTGGTATGATTGAGGTGTGCAAAAGCACTGTCCTTAAGAATAGATTTTGCCCTCTGAGAATAGCTCTCGATGCAGCAGATTATATGCAGCCTACCTTTCAAGATTCAACAATCATTCGCCAAGCAAGCATGCACTTGTAATGCTATAGACCCTTGAACAGCTCTTGTTTGTTTCTTCCTTAACAACTAAGAGGAGAGAGTTTTAGTGAGGAAAGACAAGGAGGTTTAAGACGAGAAGCTTGTTGTTTCTTGTGTCTTTTATAGAGGAGACTGGTCCAACTTTTAATAGAGAGAAAATATTAAGCAAAAATCTTTTTTTACAGCTGTAAAGTTTCTTGGAAAGGCAAGAAACTATTAGTTTTTATTGGGCAGAGAAAATTTCAGATTCAGGGGCAGAGAGATTGAGCAGTGGGAAAAATAGTCTCGAGCAGTGAGAAGATCTGGAGAGAAGAGACTTCGTCAAAGATCCATCCAAAAATAAAAAGTGCAAAGTTGTAGCGCATTAAGGTTTTTTGGATCCGGTTGCCCATTTTCCTTTATCGGGCTCTACTGGGTTTGCGCTTGTATAAGAGCCCCTCCATTCAGGCCCATTCAATGTAATAAGAAATAGACAACACATTTAAATACTCTAAACTCTATCTCATTTTTCTATGTGGGACTAAAGATAGCACACAATTTTGAGATACACTCAAAACTCCAACATGCAAAACTTTTGAATTGATTTCAAATTTTAGTTCTTTATCGACTTCCATTCCATTATGCCTCGTTAGGTACGCAGGAATGGAGTCAAATGAGAATGGAATGAATGTAGGAATGGAATATAATTGATGTGGGAGTGGAATGCTCATTCACATTCTCACGTTTGAGTACGATTAGAGAATTAATAGGAATATCTTTAAGAAATGTATATCTGAAATTTATTTTATTATTTTCATTTTCACTTAAGTAGGAATATCAATTTCTTGATAACTCATTGGGAATCGCAATTTCCATATTAAGTAAAAATTGATGAGAAGTGGGAATGACATCTTTAACATTTAAAGCACATCATGTTTGGTAAGTATGAATGAGAAGTAGAAATTATATTCAATTTCCACTCATTCCCGCGTACCAAACGAGGCGTTAGTTCCTTGTCTTGTTTGAGTAGAATTTGATAACTTTAAACTAAAATACATTTTTATAAAAAAATAGTAATAAATTATGGCTGGAGATAAAGGGATTGTAATATCTTACAATGTTGACCAAAAGTAATGTTCGGAATGAAAAATTAAAAATATTAGTCATAATCTTTTAGTTAAAATAGATATGTAGTTATCTTATGAAATTATATTCACGTTTTACGCAATATATATTGTTCATCTTAAAATGTATGCATTATCACAGCTTCGTAATGAGTGTTAGACCTGAAATAAACACAGCTATATAAAACATCAATAATAGTATTAAGCGTGTCAGAAAAAGTTGGTTATTCCTTGTCAAATGGAAAAGATCCAACCCTTGAGATTCATTTGTTAATGTCGGTACAATACTCGTTTGGCAATTAAATCAAAATGTGAGCTGAAAAGATCTCATGTACGAGCGCACATAAATATCTGTAACTGGTAGGATATGATTACAGATATGGTTATGTAGTGTAATATCTGGATCTGTATTTAAAATATTCGAAAATATATTTGTCATCTTGTTGTAGCAGTTTTAATCCTTAGATTAATGAATTTTAAGTTTAATCTTGATGATCAAGATATATAATCTTAGCTTTTCAAATATAACTAACGATTAATGAACTCTCTTGTATTTTATGAACTATATTTTTTCAATATTATCTAGTTTTTCATATCCGTTTTGTATCCCTAAGTATATCCACTTACATATTTGTATGTATATCCATATTCATGACCGATTTTAGGAGATATGATATGAATATTTCTTACCAATACATATCTGTATCCATGATTAATAATCAAATATGAATATAATAAGTATCATGTCCGAGCCGTATCTAGACCGTATGCAACCCAAATCTCATGTCTTCTCCTCTCTCTAGAAAACAATGTGGTTTTTGAATGTGAAAATATTCTAATTTTGAAGTAAAAGTTGTTCATAAATAAAATAACCCCCGGGGGGAAATATGAGAAGAAGACAAAACCAAAGCAAACCAACAGATTTTGCGTTATTTTTGAAGGAAAAAACAAATTTGTTCCAACAGTAATAACAACAGCCAGCCGTCACGGACCGCTTCCTTCAAAGAGTTGGGCGTGGGCCCCACTGTCACCTCCCTAGTCTGTCCTTCTCCTTGCTTTGCTAGCTTGCTTTTTTAGTCATTCTCTCCTCCGTCTCTGCAACCAACACGCGCTTTCTTCAAAAAAACAACCCCAAAGGGCAAAAAAGGGAGGAAAATTAATTTTTTTTTTTTTTAAAAACTGTTCGTTTTCCTTCAGCCCCTCTCTCTTGATCCCAAATTCTCAACTGGGTTTCTCTCTTTTCTCTATCTCGAGAAATCTCCAGCTTCTTTATTTATTTATTTATTTCCTGAGTAAAATAAATCTCCAGCTTTTTGGTGTGAATCGGATCTACGTTAGCATCTCTGGGTCAAAGGATACAGGATTTCTGAAGGATCTTAAATGGGTTTCTCTCTTTGGAAATAAAGCTGTTGGGAATCGAAGAAAGGTGCGATTTTGATGCGTGTTTTGTTTTGTTTAGATTCATATATGGTTCAATAAAGGTTTCATCTTTAAGGAGATTGATTAAACATTGGAAGTTTATAATGGGTTTGTGGGTTTGGATCTTTGATATATTGTTCTCATTATTAGGGATGGAGATCTTCGTTATGTTGTGGTGATTATGACTGGTTGTTTTTGCTTTAGATTTCTTGCATCCTTGCTCTGTGGATCTGTTAGGAGGTTAGTTTTAGGAACAATTACAGCTTAGTTTCTTTTTGGAAGTTTTTACCTTAATCAATACTTAGATTGATATGGATTTCTTTGAATTAGTAAGGAGAGATGTTAAAGAAAAAAAGGAAAATAAATTCGATAGGCATCATAAGTCCAATGGGAATATAACTTTTGCTCGTGAGTTTGGTGCTGATTTCTTATACTAATTAAAGTTGATGTTGACCTTACTGTCAAATGGTTTCTTGGATTGTTTTACTTCATTAGAAAGGTTCAGATCTTGTAACACAGACACGGAAGTGCGTTCATGTGCACACATGAACAAATTATCCACATTCCGTGAGCCGACTCCACTCCTTTCTTTTTTCTATGACCCCATAAATAACCAATAGAGTAATGTTGTATCTCAGATTTTGATGATTTTTTTCTTCTTAGAAATTCATGGTTATTAAGATTAGTTATTGTGACTCCCAACTGAATTTCAATATTTTCCTCTGTTTACATATTTCTCATATTTTTCCTATCAAAACTTACAGGTGTGTGGATAATTTCTTACTATCTGAATCTTTTTCAATCTTCAACCTTGTTTTGCTGCAATGACCAAGGAGGTCATGGAGAGCGATGTCGGCTCAGCAACCCCTGCGAATCTAACGCCTAATGCAGAGTTGGAGAAGACTTCTGGTGGTTCAGTGACCAGCAGTTCACCATCTATAAAAAGTGAGGAAAAAGTTCAATCTCGTTATCTAAGCCCCCACATGGCTTCTTGCCATGATTTTTGCAAATACGGAAAGAAACATGATTCTGAGGCCGAGGCAAGGAGTCTAGGCTTTAGAAAATTCTTGAAGAAGAAGAAGAAGGAGAAAGTCAAAGTTGAAGAACAAAATCAAGTGAGAGTTCTAGTTCCTGAGGAGAGGAGGATAAGAACAGTGACAAAGCCAAAGGCGATGTCCAATGTGGAAGTCAAGTTGCCTGATAACGCTAAAAGCCCAAAGCCACAGACTCCACCATCTGTGAAGAAGAAGACAATTCAGTCATCCCTTGAGAACGAACAAGGTCAGGTAAAAAGTCTAAACTCAGGAAACAAGGTAAAAGTGATTAAAGGAGGGACTCGTCTTTCTCCTCTTCAGTCCAAATCTTCTCCTGACCAGCCAAATGTTATAAAATTGGAGGATCTTTCACCTGATTCTAGCTTGGATGCCTCCAAGCAACCTGTTATGATCAAGGAAAAGACTAAATTATCTGCCAAGAAACCTGCATCGCCTATTATGCATGAAGTGACTCAGCAAAATGAACCACTTGCCATAAAAGAAACCCAAAGAATCAAGCAGAAAGGGCCATCTTTACATCCAAAAAGAGTTGATGGTGCTGGAAAGCCTGCAATCCCTTTGAAGACAAAGACTCCGCTAATAAGGTCTCTATCTAAGCGCAAGTCTTCACAAAGTCTAGTTGCTCGAAGAAATCAAGGGAACAAGATCACGTGGAGTCTGTCAAAAACATCCGTGGATTCTTCCTCCAACTCTACACAAAATGAAAGTGTTCAAGGAGATAAGGATGACAAAATATCGAAGAGTCACACAACATCAAAAGTCGTAGAGAGGAAAAGATTGAAGCCAACCCAACCATCTCTTTCCTCCAAAGCACCTCAAGACAATGCTTCAAATTTGCAACTAAGAAAAGTCAGAAGCACGAGGCGGACCTTGACACCTCATGAGACTGTTTCGAACTTGCAACCAAGAAAACTCAGGAGCATTAAGCAGCCCTCAAAGCCTCATGAGACTGTTTCAAACTTGCAGCTAAGAAAACTCAGGAGCATTAAGCGGACAACTACTCATGAAAGTACTTCAAGCTTGCAGCTAAGGAAACTCAGGAGCATTAAGCGGACTTCAGCTACTTATGACAGTGCTTCAAGCTTGCAGCTAAGAAAACTCAGGAGCGTTAAGAGGGCATCTACGCTTCATGACAATGCTTCAAGCTTGCAGCTAAGGAAACTCAGGAGCATTAAGAAGACCTCTACATCTCATGAAAATGTTTCAGATTCACAACCAAGAAAACTTTGGAATAGACTCTGGAATGGAAAACAGACCTCAGTGTCTCGTGAGGGTCTTTCAAGCTTGCAACCAAGAAAGCTCAGGAGCTTGAAGCGGAGCTCTTCTGTGAAGGATAAAGAAAATGCTGGGAAGGCTAACAATAGAGACACAAAAACAGGAAGCAACGATTTAGATCCAGCTTTGAAGATTGAGCAATCTGAATCTGCAACTAGTGGTCTGAATGACGAGGAAATAGAAGGAAATAACGAGGTTGGAGTGTCGAAAGACGTTGAGAAGAAGATGCTTAGAAGAATCGCAGCTGCTACTGCTCGCCAGGAAGATAATACTTCTGCACCTTTCAAGTTGAAGTTTAAAAGAGGCAAAATAATTAATCTTCGGTCTGATAGCATGGGAGCAAGAAGACTCTGGTTCAATCTTGGAAAATTCGCTAGTGACAATCTCAATGGCACTAGTCTGCTAAGGGGGAAAAGCTTCAGGAGAAAGAAAGAAAATTTAGATTCAAGTATTCCTGATTCAGGGGTACAATCTGTTGTTTTGAAGCATCAAGGAGTGACAGAGAAGAAAGATGCACAATCTCTCTTCAATCATGTGATTGAAGAGACTGCGAGCAAGCTTGTGGAGACAAGGAAGAGCAAGGTGAAGGCTCTGGTGGGTGCTTTTGAAACTGTGATCTCTCTTCAAGAAAGTAAACCAGCATCAGCAGTGTGAGTTGCAAATTTTAATAAGACTGTTTTTCTATGTATTGCTTCGAGTGAGTTTGTATATCATCCTGTAAATTACCTGAAAGGTTGAATTGTAACATAATAAGGTTCGTTTGTATGTGCATGTTTGTTTGGTAGGATGTGTGCTGGTTTCTGTGTATTTGTTTATGAGGAGAACGAAGTTTGAGAAATAAAACTTGTTTTCAGAATGGTGTGTAATTTACAGGTGTGCTGTGTTGTTAATGCAATTTGTTTGTTGTGTTTTTCTTCTTTTTTTTTTTCTTTATTGGTTTCTAGTTCGCTATTCTTGCAGTTTTTCAAATTTGGAGGGATTGTGTTAACCTTGACATTTATTTCCAAGTCCAGTGCATTCTTGAAAACTAGTTTCAGGAAGGTGTACAATTAACTGACGTGTTGTTAATGCGAAAGTTGTTTATTGTGTTTTTGTTGTTAATTGGTTTCTGCATTTCTCCAAATTTTGTTGTTCAGTTAAAAACTTGTGGATTGATCGTGTTCATTTATTAAGGTTGCTGTATTTGTGTCCTTTGTTAATAACAACTCCTCTGATATCTGGAATCAGGAAAGAACGTCTTTGCCTTACGCTGTTTCTGTCACACTAGTCAGTTGTAGATAGGCTAAAAGGCCAAATCGGTCACTGTACTAAGGACTCCTGCTCAAATTCGTCCTCGTGCTCAAATTCGTCCTCATGCTTTTTTTTCTTAACTTAGTTCTTGTACTCCAATATCCCATATGTTCCGAATGATTAGGAGCTAAGTGTTAGTACATCATTTTAGTGTTTTTCTAACATCGATTAAAATTTGAGTGATAATGTTTCGTTAAGGACTACCATTACCCTTATAGACATGATAATAGGTCCCTATACTTTATCAAAAGGAACATTACACTTAACCCCAAATAAGTTTTAGCATTTGTAATAAACTCCAAAAAAGATTAAAACTCTCACTAAACCCCCAATAAGCTTGGTAATATCAGAAAAACCCCAGAACGTTTTGATTTAATTTGCATAACCCCAACACACACACACACACAATGGGGTTAACCAATTTTACATGGTCAAAAACACCCTCGTGGACGATAAACTACAAGAAAATAGATTTTTTTGCATGTATATAACCCTCATGCATATCATCCCTATTTGTAGATTAACCCCCCAAATTTAATAACCATGAATTTTTTGCCCACAAAAATTCTAAAAATTTTATAAGGGTCCTAAAAAATTAGAAGGGCTCCTCGAAAATCTAAAAACTACAACAAAAAAAAAACCCCTGCAAAATCTGAAAACTACTAAAATCCAAAAAGCACAAGTAGCACTCGGTAAAATTTGAAAATTACAAATGCCATGAAAAAAAATCCAAAAATTAGAAGTAGTTTGCTAAAAAATTTAAAAATTACAAAGACCCCCTGAAAAAAAATCAAACATTGCAAAATTCCCTTGTAAAATCTGAAAGTTGTAAATAACCCTTAAGATTGGAAAATTACAAATACATGGGAATATGAGTATTAGATGTGAATATCCTAGTTTATTCTTTGTTGTCAAATACTATAAGCACTATTTTCTCTGCCCTGTTAAATTTTTTTTAAAATAAATGAAGTACAATAGCAAAACTGAAACGCTGAGAAGCAAAGGTCAAAACCGCGAAATCCTCTATAGAATGTCATCATAAATAAACATCAAACTCCACATATTTCTTTGTCTCAAGCTCATAAGCTAGAAACAAGGCATTAAAACAAAAAGCATATTTCATATGAGATTCCTAACATCAATTTTCCAATTAACAAGAGTGATCAACAACAGAAATAATATGAACATAGGCTACTGGAACAGGCAACTGTTCTGTCTAGTATTTGTCTCCAAACAAGCATTCGGGGAGTATAATAGTTCCAATTCACTCAGAAAAAAGAAAAAGAAAATTATAATTTGTTTTCTAAGATACGCACACCATTTTCTCTTTATTAAAAATATCCATGAGCTTCCGATGCACATATCTGTTCAATTATGTGTTTTGTTGGTTCCTCTTCACATCAGTGACTTTTATACATTTTTTCCCTCTCCAATTGAATGTACGCAAACCACTTGAGCCTCTTGGTTGTGGTGGTGGTGGTTTCTGCAAACCACTATATGAGTTATTAGTGGTGGTTTTTGCATTCGAATTTGAGGTCTTGGAGGAGGTGGCTTAGTTGTAGGGTTGAACATATCTCCATTATAGAGACCATAACCCCATAGCATCTTTTGCTTCTCTTTTCCTTTACTTTTATGACTTATTGCATTTTCTCTTTGAGGTGGTCTTACTACAGCAGATATCACAAGTCCTTGAGATAATCTTTTAACCTAAAGGGAAAGAAGCTATCACACAATTATCAGTTAATCTTTAAAACATTCAAAAAATAATAGCATTTATATAACTCACTGACAGTTTTGGCCTTGTTTTAGTTGCTTTGCTGCTCTTTTCCATCTCATTGTTCCTTTGTTGGCTATGATTTTTCCTCACATGATTTGCATTTCCTTGACTTCCTTGTGTTAGTCAACTACCATTTGTACCATTGATTTGATCTTGTGTTAGTTGACTTACATTTGTTTCAGATGCATTTTCTAGACTTTCTACAATTTCATTGCCTTGACTTCCTTCATTTTCATTAGCCCCAGTATTGGTAGAACCCTGAATATCATCATTAAAAAATATATAAGTATCAATGCTCCATTATTATAACAAATAAATAAAAATTGGTTATTAACAATTAAATACTTACTTTTTTCTTAGGCCTAGGATTCGCAGTGATAATAGGGTTTTTGCATTTTTTTTTCTATTATGACTCTTTTCTCCACAATTACTGCATGTCATGACCCTTCCCTTCCTTGATATCTGTATTCCCTTTCTTGGTTCTTCATGTGGACACCTCTTCTATTTTTTTCGGTCTACCTAGGATTGTTCAAATTGGTGGTTGTAATATCAGCCCCGTTCTAGTTTTTTCCCATAACCTCTCTCCATTTATCGGTTCTATGAAATAGCTGTATGTTTGTGGAAGAAATCAATCAAACAGTAAGCATAGTAAATATATGAATGCTTACAGTGAAATAAAGTTGTAGACGGTTAAAATATATTCCATACAGGCCAATGTTCAGCTTGGATCCAAGAACTAAATGCCCATGGGCTAAACACTTCAAATGGGCCCAAACTCAAGCCCATAACAAGCTGTAGCGAAGCTCGCCTAACAGAACATTTGAACTTCGCCACACAGTTCACCTCACCTTGACCCGACCGAGTCAAGAGTGTGTTGTCCTCTAATTCAGACTTTAAACTGAGTCGAAAAGCATCATTAAGTCGGCCAAGTCGCGAGTCGAATTCTGTGCTAAAAACGAACTCACCAGCGAAGTTCGGCAACCAATTAATCAGCGAACTTCGCCCACAGCTACCCACATGGGCCAAGCCACCCACGATCCAGAAGTGATGGCCCACCCACGTCCAAGTGAGCCTCGCCCAAACACTTTCAGGGAGCTTCGCCAATTAATGAATCAGCGAACTTCGCCAATCAGCCATTTGACAGCTATTCTCAAGGGGATAACCGCTCCCCCACTATCTCCTACTTTAATGGCCACTTAATTCATAATTAAAGGCCATTAACTCCCTCTCTCTTAGCCTATAAGAGGAGGAGGAGATTGTTCATTCGGAACAACCAAGGAAGATCACCAACAAAGAGATCGAACACCCCCCATACACGCGCGGAATCAACATTTTCTCTCTTTCTTCCTGATATTTGGTTCTAAGAGAAGACTGAGCTATCTTTCAAGTAACCAAATCAGAGATTAATAGCAAGAGATTCATCATCTTAGTCGAACTGTCAACGAAGTACAAAATTGACGCTCCATCGGCACGCAGAAAAGAACCCAATCAAAACAAATTTTTCTTGTTTGTCTTTTTATTGTAATCTGAGCTAATTGCAATACAAAGACCAAAAACAAGATGGTGACTCTGCTAGGGACTACTTTCTCCTCCGACGAGAAAATTATGTCGTAGTCCGACACTAAGACCCTCGGGTCTTTTGCTGAATCGCTGATCATAGAATTTGACCAAGTGAAGTTCGAGAAATTCATTTCCTCGAACCAATCATCGATGGCAACTGTACGGAGTTGTCGCAAAATTCGTCGCAGTGCGAACTTAGGGTCTAAATCGACCCCCGGTGTGTAAAGGCAACCTTCGCCAAAGATAGTTTGAGCTTCGCTGCAAGCCAAGCGAACTTTATCTAGAGTGAAGAAATATCGACCCTCGCCTCGAATGAAGGTCAAGACGTTCTCACATCTTCTGATTTTGGACATCAGTCCATGACTCCTTTGGGGATTCGATTTAAAGCATCTCACGATGCTCGCTATGCTTCCTCGATAGAAGCAAAGAATGGGGGTAATCCCTTGTCCAAATTCCTGCAAGGGAATGACATCATTAATGGTGATCCATCCAACCTCGCTAAGTGAAAGTCTGGCCAACGTCGCCATAGGCGACGTTCGCGTAGCAAGACTCAAAGCGGCGAAGTTGGCTCTTAAAAAAGCCATGACTCAAATCAACTTGGAACTACTGGTGATCTGAGAGAGTTCCTATCTCCGAAGAGAGCTCGCTAATGTCAGTATTGTGCGACCCTCAGGGAGATAGTCACGACAGTTCAAAAGAATTGCCAATGCGAAATTATTCCTGAAAAGGAATCAGTATTTAATTGTCTTGGTCACAATCCCAAGCCTTCAAAGGCTAGGATCAAAAGATAACGACGTACCCGAAAGGGTAAACCCCAAGAATTCATAGTCAATACAACTAGTGTAATCTCTGGAGATGAGGAGGAAGATGCGGACAGTCCATCCAACCCAAGATTCTCTCCTGGCATCAGAGGCATATTGCCAGAGACTGACGGTGTGTATCACCATACCAGATCAAGACAGAGAGCAGCAATCCCCTTTGACTATTCCCTCCTCCAAACACGAGCGCCGCGAGTTCCACCTCAAGTCGACCAGTCCACTGCTAGTGACGCTAATTCTGCCATAGCGTTAAATGTCATTCCTAGTTCGAGTCAAGAATAACAATTGGCTATGGATATGACGGAGCGAGAAGATCTTCTCTAACAAATGGAAGCTCAAAGAAAAGCTTCAGAAGAGCGATTCGAGCGATTGAAAAAGATGCTCAGTCAGCTCATGGCAACCTCTTAGCCTCGTCTGAGTTCTTTGAAGGGAAAATGACCAATTATCGAATTCTCCCTAGAAGAAGAATAAACGCATCAAGAAGATGCAGATTTTGATCATTTAGGATCAGAAACATCGGCGCCTCCTACGCCAAGTCAGGAGGCAAAGGTCCTCGAGGACCTCCAAAAATATCTCAACGCTCTTTCTCAATGAACTGAGTTGGAAAAAGGTTGAAATCACCTGACCTTATCCCATTGAGTGGGACATGGTTCCCTACCCGATGAAGTTTAAGCCATCAATGTTGCATACGTTTGATGACAAAGATTTTCCGAACCAGCATATCTACTACTTTCAGCAACAAACTGGGAATATAGTGGGTAATGACACCATTAAGGCGTGACTTTTCTTTGGCATCCTTTAGGGGGTAGCCTTCGATTGGTTTTAGAATTTGTCTGAGGGATCAATCAAATCCTGGGCTGATATGGAATCAAAGTTCATGGCACAATTTCATAAGGAATAATCAGATGTTACCATGGCCAAACTCCCCTCCAAAAAGCAAAGGGGAAATGTGTAGGATCGTTGATCTAACTCAATGAAACACTAGAGGGGGGGTGAATAGTGTTTTATAAAATTTTATGCAAAATAGATAATAAATTGCAATAAGATAGCACAAGCTCAGAAATTTCACAATCACAAACACAGAGATTTATACTGGTTCCACCTCCCAGGTGTACATCCAGTCCCCAAGCAAATCCCGCTTGAGAGTTTCCACTATGATTTTGAAATACCCTTACAAAATCAAACACAAACGACCAATTTGCAAGCCTATGCAAATTGCAACAATCTCAAACTCGAGATCAACAATTCTCACACCGAGAATTCCTTTTGAAGAAGCAAAGTACGAGTCCTATAAGCCTTGAAGTGTTGATGATGTGCGGCGGTGGCTTAAGAACTTTTAATCTCAAAATAATGTTTAACTTTTGAATCTTGCAATTGAATCAATGGCAAGAACAGTTTTGACTTTTGAACTTTTAAACTCTCTTTTAATATCAAAATTCAAGATCAATTCATAAGAATTTCGTCTTTATTTTTCTGAAGTTTTAACTATTTATATCTCTTGAAAAGACACTATTTAAAACCGAGAAACGGATATAAACCGATAAAAACGCTCAAAAATTCAAATTCAAGAGTCGAAAATCAGATCAGAGTCTAACTACAATTTCATATTAGTCGACTAATGCGTGTTTACAGACTCGTATAGACAGTTTACTTCTTAGTAGTCGACTACTATATGTATTAGTCGACTAATGCATAATTTTACGGTTTACGGAAAATTGTTCAAGTATTCATTAGTCGACTACTATTATCATTAGTCGACTAATCTGTAAAATGTCAGAAACTTGTATATTGATCAAATCAAATAACTAGTCGACTACTATTTGAATTGGTCGACTACTATAGACCAAAAATGTTATAAATTAAATGTTTTTAACTTTAAAAACTCTAATGGTTAACATAGGGGATTTCTATAGTTAACCAACACACTAAACATGTGTTAGTGTGTTCTAAAAGTGTGTGTGTGTGTGATCAAGGCTTGTACAATTTGATCTAAGTAAAGAAGAGAAAAATTACATTTATCTTGCTTCTCATCTTCAATACTTCATAATGCCTTGAACTCATCTTGTACTTGTCCAAATTTGATACAAATGATATCGCATCAACAAGTTATAAAACACACAACAACACACATATATATAACATATATTGTTATCATCAAAATACTAACATGAGAATATGAAAATCAACATTCTCCCCTTTTGATGATAACAATCAATAATATAAAATTAAATTAAAATTACTCCCCACATATAAGCATCTTGTATATAAGCATACATAATAACACGATTTTACTCCCCTTTGTTATCAACAAAAATAAGGAAACATATAAGATAGGCAATTGAATATTTCACAAGATGGATTAAAACTTCAAATAGATCATCCAGATTATGAACATAGTCCAAGACTTTACTCATCCAAATAGGTAAGCAAAGACTTGCCATGAAAATCAAAATGTTGATAACCTCCATTTGCATAATCTGGGTTATAAAATAAATAAATAGTGCTTACCAACTTAATAATAGCAGTGATTCCTACAACATAAATGAAAAACACACAACATAGTTTTAATTTTGACATAGAAAAGAAATAACACACAAACACACAAATTCTACGGATACTAAAACACTAAAAAACACAATTCTAATGATCGGAAGGTCCTGAAGGATGTTGATAGCCATGAAAGTTTGAGTCAAGCTTTTTGTTAAAGTCTTCAAACATGCGCATCATGACTTGTTGGTTGTCCATCATTTCACGTTGGTTGTTCATGATGGAGATGTTCTGATCAAAAAGCAGATTTTGACTGGTTTCCAAGTTTAGGATGCGAGCTGAGAGAGTGTTGTATTGTGCATCTGAAAAGCACGATGGTTCAGGTTGCATAGATGGTGGAATATTGCTTGAAGAGGGTGCAGCTTGATGTGAGGATTGAGGAAATTGTTGAGTTTGAGGATGTTCAGGTTCATGTTCAGCTTGTTGTTGGTCTGAAAGTTCGAAGTTGGGTATTTTCATCCTAGTTAGGGCATTTGAATCAAAGAACTCAACTGATCGAAGTATGGATGTTTCAGAATCTAAATCCACACGAAAAGCTTCGAAAATAGTAGTCAAGAATGCTCCAAAAGGAAGAAATCCTCTATAAGGAATGTGGAGGAAATTTTCGAAATAAACCTCAGCCCAATTTACTTGAATATTAGCCATGATTGCATATAGGGCTTTAGCTAATTCTAAAGAGATGAAATGAAAACTCCCCGATTTTGGATATAAATTATATGCTAAAATTCGAGCAATAAAGCGAGGAAAAGGTCAAAGTTTTTAAGAATGATTTATGATTCCTCCTTGACCGGGAAGAAAAATAAGATGTTGAAGGACATGTTCATCATCCATAGAAACATCTTCAAGACTAATTCCTCTATAAGGAATGTTAAGAATTTTTCCTAAAAGTTTAGGAGAAAAGGAAATTTCTTTTCCTTTAACTAAACTATTTATCAAACGCTTGTCATTATCAAACTTTTATGTGAAAGATTAGTGTAGAAAAGCTTAATAAGAAGTGGATAATAGGGTTTTCGATTTTCTGAAGAATAAAGTTGGTCTAATCCAACATTTGTAAAATACCCTCTCAAATTATGAAGTGCAAAATCTTCATATTTGATAAAACGACCAGGGAGTATGTCATAAGTTTGCATATCCTTAAATTGATCTAAAAGACTAGGATCTTTAAGGTAAATGGTGTAATCTTCAACAGGTTGAGAAGGACCTGATCGTGATCGCTTTGATCTAGACATATTTGAAAGGAAAAAGAAGTTGGAGAAGACTTACCAAGAAATTGAAGTGACTAAAACACTAAGATGTTGACTGACAGTGCTGAGTGGTCGACTAATGCTTCTAGTAGTCGACTAATGATGCTTGAAAACTAAAAAACTGAAGAAGACTTGAAGATTTGAAGGAGGAAATGGATTTGGATGAAACCTTAAGATGAAGAGAGGATGCCCTAACTGAGGATTTTCGGTTTTGGAAGAGTGGAAACGGAAGAGAGTGGGTAAAAATGAGTTGGGGTAGTTTTGTTAGGGTTAAAAACAAATGAAAGGCTAGGATTTAAGATGATTAGATGTATGGTTGAGATCAAAAGTAACTTATGTTATTGGATAGTGGGTTTGGGTTGAAAAGAAACAAGATCCAATAACTATTTGTTCAGAAAAGTAGGCTGAGTAGTCGACTAATCTGAGTTGTAGTCGACTAATCTGAATATATAGTCGACTAATAAGAATATGTATTTAAATGTGCTTATTTAAAAATTAATTTAAATCGTAATTGAACATATACCTAATTCTCTTCTTAATTTAACATAAATTTCTTCTTTTAATGGTTTTGTTAAAATATCTGCTATTTGATTATTAGTAGAGATAAAATCTAATGTAATATCACCCTTAAGAACATGATCACGTAAAAATGATGTCTTATATCAATATGTTTTATGCGTGAATGTTGAATAGGATTTTTAGATAAATTAATTGCACTAGAATTGTCACACATTATAGATGATGTAGGACAAATAATACCATAATCGATAAAGTTTGTTTCATCCATAGAACTTGTGCACATGCTAAACTAGCGACAATATATTACCTTGGTTGTCGATAATGATCTGAGAATTTTGTTTTTACTAAACCATGATACAAGTGAGTGTCCTAAGAAATGACATGTACCACTTGTACTTTTTCTATCGATTTGCATCCAGGCAAAATCGGCATCACTATAAGTTAGTAAATCAAATGTGCTATTCTTTGGATAAAATAAACCAAAATCAAGTATCTTTAAGATATCTAAAAATTCTTTTAACGACTTTAAGATGTTATTCTTTAGGATTAGATTGAAATCTAGCACATAAGCAAACACTAAACATAATATCGGTCTACTAGCGGTAATGTAAAGAAGTGATCCGATCATACCTCGATATAGCTTTTGATCAACATTCTTACCATTTTCATCCTTATCAAGAGATGTTGTAGTACTCATTGGTGTACTTTTACTTGTTGTATTGTCCATTCCAAAGCGTTTAAGTAATTCTTTGGTATTTGCTTTGATTGATGAATATTCCTTCCTTTAATTGTTTAATTTGAAGTCCAAGAAAGAAATTGAGTTCACCCATGTGACTCATTTCAAATTCATCTGCATAATCTTAGCAAATTCTTGACAAAGATTGTTGTTAGTAGAACCAAATATAATGTCATCTACATAAATTTGTATTAATAAAATATCTTTATTTATTTTCTTAATAAATAATGTAGAATCAACTTTTCTAATTTCAAAACCGAAGTTAAAAGGAAATTTTTAATCTATCATACCAAGCACGGGTGCTTGTTTAAGACCATATAAAGCCTTTTAAGTTTATAAACATGATTTGGAAACTTTTCATGTTCAAATCCGTGAGGTTGTTCTACAAAACTTCTTCTTTTATAAAACCATTTAAAAAACACTTTTAACATCCATTTGAAATAGTTTAAAATTCATAAAACATGCAAATGCAAGAAGAATTCTAATAGATTCTAAGCGTGCTCTTGGAGCATAAGTTTCATCATAATCAATACCTTCTTCTTAATTATATCCTTGTGCAACTAATCTAGCTTTGTTTCTAATAACATTTCAGATTCATCTAGCTTATTTCTAAAACCCATTTAGTTCCTATAATTGACTTATCTTGTGGTCTAGGTATAAGATCCCAAACATCATTTCTTATAAATTGATTTAACTCATCTTGCATAGCATCTATCCAAAATTATCAAGTAATGCTTCTTTTACATTTTTAGGTTCTATTTCAGAAACAAATGCAACATGAACAATTAAATTAAAATGAGATCTAGTTGTAACTTTATCGAAATATTTCCAATAATTAAATTATGTGGATGATTTTTGACTTCTACAAAATCCTTTGGTAAATCATTTTGTAAATCATCATTCTTTGAAATATCTATCATTGGAGTATCATGAGAATTATTATTTAAATCATCATCATCATTTAAAATATTAGATGATTTTGAAAAACTTTCATTAAAAGAAACATGCATATATTCTTCTATACCTAATGTTCTTTTATTATAAATTCTATAAGCTTTGCTATGATCGAATATCCAACAAAAATACCTTCATCGATTTAGAATCAAATTTATCCAAATTATCTTTTGTATTTAATATAAAACATTTACAACCAAAAGATTTAAAATAAGAAACTTTAGGAATTTTATTAAAAACAATTCATAAGGAGTTTTCTTTAATATAGGTCTTAATAAAACTCTATTTTGAACATAACAAGTCAGAGGCTATACGCTTAAAAATATTTAGGTAAATTACTATCACATAACATTGTTCTAGCACATTCTTGTAAAGATCTATTCTTTCTTTCTACAACTCCATTTTGTGGAGCTGCTCTAGGAAAAGAAAAAGTATGAGAAATTCCATTTTATCACAAAAATTTGCAAAAGTTCATTTTCAAATTCTCCTCCATGATCACTACATTATAGTAACTATTGAAAGAGATTTTTGATTTTGAATTTTCTTACAAAAATAGAAAATTTGTTAAAAGCATCATTTTGTGTTTAAGAAACATTACCCATGTAAATCTTGAAAAATCATCAACAATTACTAATACATATTTACTTCTATTTAGTGAAGCTACTCTTGAAGGACCAAAAGATCAATATGAATTAATTCTAATGGTCTATTTGTAGAAATAACATTTTAGACTTAAAAGATGATTTATGCATTTTTCCTTTTGACATGCATCACAAAAATTATCTTTATAAGAAATCTTAGGTAAACCATTTCTGAAATTATTTTTAGAAATCTTAGATATATGTTTAAAATTAACATGACCAAAGCGTCTATGCCATAAAATAGAATCATTAATAGATGCAACAAGACAATGTTCATTTGAAACATTATTTATTGATAAAACATATATATTATTCTTTCTATTACCTTTATATAAAATATTTTTCCAATCAATATCATAAATTAAGCAAGAATCTTTTTAGAAGACAATTTTAAAACCTTTATCACAAAGTTGACTTATACTAAGCAGATTATGTTTAAGACCTTCAAGTAATAAAACATTATTAATAATAGGTTTATTAGAATTACCAACGGTGCCAATACCAATCACCTTTCCTTTGTTATTGTCTCCAAAGGTGACTGTACCACCATCTCTGTCTTGAATTGATGACAATAATTGAATGTTCCTGTCATATATTTTGAATAACCACTATCTAAAATCCATCTATCTTTCTTTGGTACTGAAAAGATAAACATTTATAATCTTGGTACCCATTTTACATTGGGTCCTTAAAATTAGTCTTTAGGAAATCAAACCCATGAAGAGTTTGATTTTCCTATGTAATTAGATGATAAACAAACATCTTTAATAAAGCTAGAAATATAAGACTTTTTCTTATTATAATTTAAAACTTTAGGAACCCAAATAAATAAATATTTTGGTTTTCTTTTATTTAAAACATTATCTTTAACATTTTGTTTATATACTAATGAAGATGATTTTACAAAAGTGGTTTTCTTATGAATATCATTTTCAACTTGAAAACCCAATCCTTTTGTCTTTTGAGTTTCTTTTTGATAAGAAAGTAAAGTTTTAAATTTTCTTTACCTTTATTAAACTTACTAACATTTAAGTATATGTCATCATATTTTGATTTAATCAAAGAAATATTTTTATCTAAAATACTAATGCGAGTCTTTAAATTATTGCATTCTGATTTTAGATACAAATTTTCATTAGTTAAAAATAATTTTCTTTGAGTAAATTCTCATTTTCTTCTTTTAATTTAATTTCTTGTGAATTAACATAAGAAGAATTTAAATCAGAAATTTCCTCTAATAATCTCTTATTTTCATTTTAAGAAAATTATGTGAGACTTTCAACCTTACAAAAGTTTCATATAATTCATTAAATGCATCTAAAAGTTCTTCATTATCGTTTACCTCATCTTGTGCCATGAAGCACATATGGGCACTTTATTTTCTTCACTTTCTTCATCGGATGAAGAGTCATCACTGTCATCCCAAGTTCTTTGCCATTGCCTTCCTTTTCTTATTACTTGGTGTATTGTTGAAGAAATTTGATTTTTGCTTGTTCTTCAATAATGGGCAGTCTTTCTTCATATATCTGCTTTATTACACTTGAAACAAACAAGTGAGTTATTTGAATTAAAAGATTTAGATTTAAACTTACCTTGTTTTATGAATTTCGAAATTTTCTTGCAAACATGCTCATCTCTTCATTTTCATTATCTGAATCTTCTTTGCTCGGATGTGATGTTGAATGCAAGAACTTTCTTGTTTTTGTCTCATCTTCATTCTTTCTATCTTCAATTTGAACTTCGTATGCCATTAGATTCTTGTAGGCATCAAAATTCTTTGAAGAACCTCAAATATGACTAAATCATGAGAAGATCGAAGAACAACGTCGTCGAAATCTCAAGAAGTCAACACATGGGAGATTGTGTCTGCTTCTGATCGCGAGACACTTGTATGTCTCGCTATTAGCGAGACACTTGTATGTCTCGCTATTAGCGAGACACTTGTATGTCTCGCTATTAGCGAGACACTTGTATGTCTCGCTATTAGCGAGACACTTGTATGTCTCGCTATTAGCGAGACACTTGTATGTCTCGCTATTAGCGAGACACTTGTATGTCTCGCTATTAGCGAGACACTTGTATGTCTCGCTATTAGCGAGACACTTGTATGTCTCGCTATTAGCGAGACACTTGTATGTCTCGCTATTAGCGAGACACTTGTATGTCTCGCTATTAGCGAGACACTTGTATGTCGCTATTAGCGAGACACTTGTATGTCGCTATTAGCGAGACACTTGTATGTCTCGCTATTAGCGAGACACTTGTATGTCTCGCTATTAGCGAGACACTTGTATGTCTCGCTATTAGCGAGACACTTGTATGTCGCTATTAGCGAGACACTTGTATGTCTCGCTATTAGCGAGACACTTGTATGTCGCTATTAGCGAGACACTTGTATGTCTCGCTATTAGCGAGACACTTGTATGTCTCGCTATTAGCGAGACACTTGTATGTCGCTATTAGCGAGACACTTGTATGTCTCGCTATTAGCGAGACACTTGTATGTCGCTATTAGCGAGACACTTGTATGTCGCTATTAGCGAGACACTTGTATGTCGCTATTAGCGAGACACTTGTATGTCTCGCTATTAGCGAGACACTTGTATGTCTCGCTATTAGCGAGACACTTGTATGTCGCTATTAGCGAGACACTTGTATGTCGCTATTAGCGAGACACTTGTATGTCGCTATTAGCGAGACACTTGTATGTCGCTATTAGCGAGACACTTGTATGTCGCTATTAGCGAGACACTTGTATGTCTCGCTATTAGCGAGACACTTGTATGTCGCTATTAGCGAGACACTTGTATGTCGCTATTAGCGAGACACTTGTATGTCGCTATTAGCGAGACACTTGTATGTCTCGCTATTAGCGAGACACTTGTATGTCGCTATTAGCGAGACACTTGTATGTCTCGCTATTAGCGAGACACTTGTATGTCTCGCTATTAGCGAGACACTTGTATGTCTCGCTATTAGCGAGACACTTGTATGTCTCGCTATTAGCGAGACACTTGTATGTCGCTATTAGCGAGACACTTGTATGTCTCGCTATTAGCGAGACACTTGTATGTCGCTATTAGCGAGACACTTGTATGTCGCTATTAGCGAGACACTTGTATGTCGCTATTAGCGAGACACTTGTATGTCTCGCTATTAGCGAGACACTTGTATGTCTCGCTATTAGCGAGACACTTGTATGTCTCGCTATTAGCGAGACACTTGTATGTCTCGCTATTAGCGAGACACTTGTATGTCTCGCTATTAGCGAGACACTTGTATGTCGCTATTAGCGAGACACTTGTATGTCTCGCTATTAGCGAGACACTTGTATGTCGCTATTAGCGAGACACTTGTATGTCGCTATTAGCGAGACACTTGTATGTCTCGCTATTAGCGAGACACTTGTATGTCTCGCTATTAGCGAGACACTTGTATGTCTCGCTATTAGCGAGACACTTGTATGTCTCGCTATTAGCGAGACACTTGTATGTCGCTATTAGCGAGACACTTGTATGTCTCGCTATTAGCGAGACACTTGTATGTCGCTATTAGCGAGACACTTGTATGTCGCTATTAGCGAGACACTTGTATGTCGCTATTAGCGAGACACTTGTATGTCGCTATTAGCGAGACACTTGTATGTCTCGCTATTAGCGAGACACTTGTATGTCGCTATTAGCGAGACACTTGTATGTCGCTATTAGCGAGACACTTGTATGTCGCTATTAGCGAGACACTTGTATGTCTCGCTATTAGCGAGACACTTGTATGTCTCGCTATTAGCGAGACACTTGTATGTCTCGCTATTAGCGAGACACTTGTATGTCTCGCTATTAGCGAGACACTTGTATGTCGCTATTAGCGAGACACTTGTATGTCTCGCTATTAGCGAGACACTTGTATGTCTCGCTATTAGCGAGACACTTGTATGTCGCTATTAGCGAGACACTTGTATGTCGCTATTAGCGAGACACTTGTATGTCGCTATTAGCGAGACACTTGTATGTCTCGCTATTAGCGAGACACTTGTATGTCGCTATTAGCGAGACACTTGTATGTCGCTATTAGCGGGAAAACCGTTCTGGCGGTTTGGAAGGGCGGCCTTTGCCTCGCCGGTCGGCGAGGCGATCCATCTTGCCTCGCCGCAATAGCGGCCGTCTACCTCGCCGATGGCGAAGCTGACTTAAGCTGAGCGACTCAAGGCTGCCGCGCTAACTAAATTCTGCACTTATGACACTTGTGTTTCAAGAGGCACGTTTCCCAAAGACTATAAATGCCCTCCTACGCCCACTTGGGCGGGGTCGGCCATCGAAAGGGAAAAGTCAGGAATCCAAGCTTCCGGAGTTCAAGAACACGATCCACGCGGAGATTCCTCGAGTTTAAGCCTTGCCTTATTCTTGAGAAGAGTAGATATCTTACTTTGCTAAGATATTTGCTGAAGTTCTTGTTTCCTTTGCGAAGCATCAACTAAACCCCGTCGATTCGACGATCGCTGCTCGGTGGTCCACGGATTGAGCATCCCGAAGCCGGCACAGGCAAAGTCCCACAAAAAACAAGAGATCTACACTTGTAGTATCTTTTGTTCGAGTTTGTAAGAAAGTTATCTAAATTCTTTGTAACTGAGAATAAAAAGTGTAATTTTCTCTAGTTTTACAATGGAATCAACTTTCGACTCAAACAATTACCAATAAGGTTCTCCACTGTAAGGGTTGATAGATCATTTGCTTCCTCTATTGCAGTAATTTTCTTTTCCCATTTAGGAGTGAGTGAACGAAGTATCTTTCGCACCATTTCCACTTGTGTATATGTTTTACCAAGACCAATGAGAGAATTTGTGATATCGGTAAATCTTGTAAACATTTCTCCAATAGTCTCATTTTCTTTCATTCAAATAATTCAAACACGTGTACAAGAACGAAATTTTAGATTCCTTTACTTTATTTGTACCTTCATGTGTTACCTCAAGTGTATGCCAAATATCATTATCACGGATGTAGCCGTTGACACTCTGTTGAACTCATTCCTATCAAGTGCACAAAATAAAGCATTCATTGCTTTTGAGTCCAAATTTGCATTATACCTTTGAGTTGTAGTCCATTCTACAAAAGGAGTGGTTGGCTTCTCATATTTTGTCTCCACGACATTCCAAAGTTCATATCCAATTGATTGAAGATAGATCTTCATTCTGCACTTCCAGTAGTTGTAGTTAAGTCCATCAAATATTGGAGGACGATTTGTTGAATGACATTCTTTGAATTGTGAAGTCTGATCTGAAGTTGATGCCATATTTGACCTTGCTCTGATACCAAATGTAGGATCGTTGATCTAACTCAATGAAACACTAGAGGGGGGGTGAATAGTATTTTATAAAATTTTATGCAAAATAGATAATAAATTGCAATAAGATAGCACAAGCTCAGAAATTTCACAATCACAAACACAGAGATTTATACTGGTTCCACCTCCCAGGTGTACATCCAGTCCCCAAACAAATCCCGCTTGAGAGTTTCCACTATGATTTTGAAATACCCTTACAAAATCAAACACAAACCTGACCAATTTGCAAGCCTATGCAAATTGCAACAATCTCAAACCTGAGATCAACAATTCTCACACCTGAGAATTCCTTTTGAAGAAGCAAAGTACGAGTCCTATAAGCCTTGAAGTGTTGATGATGTGCGGCGGTGGCTTAAGAACTTTTAATCTCAAAATAATGTTTAACTCTTTTGAATCTTGCAATTGAATCAATGGCAAGAACAGTTTTTGACTTTTGAACTTTTTAAACTCTCTTTTAATATCAAAATTCAAGATCAATTCATAAGAATTTCGTCTTTATTTTTCTGAAGTTTTTAACTATTTATATCTCTTGAAAAGACACTATTTAAAACCAGAGAAACGGATATAAACCGATAAAAACGCTCAAAAATTCAAATTAAGAGTCGAAAATCAGATCAGAGTCGACTACAATTTCATATTAGTCGACTAATGCGTGTTTACAGACTCTGTATAAACAGTTTACTTCTTAGTAGTCGACTACTATATGTATTAGTCGACTAATCTGTAATTTTACGGTTTACGGAAAATTGTTCAAGTATTCATTAATTAGAGCTACTATTATCATTAGTCGACTAACTGTAAAATGTCGAAACTTGTATATTGATCAAATCAAATAACTAGTCGACTACTATTTGAATTGGTCGACTACTATAGACCAAAAATGTTATAAATTAAATGTTTTTAACTTTAAAACTCTAATGGTTAACATAGGGATTTCTATAGTTAACCAACACACTAAACATGTGTTAGTGTGTTCTAAAAGTGTGTGTGTGTGTGATCAAGGCTTGTACAATTTGATCTAAGTAAAGAAGAGAAAAATTACATTTATCTTGCTTCTCATCTTCAATACTTCATAATGCCTTGAACTCATCTTGTACTTGTCCAAATTTGATACAAATGATATCTGCATCAACAAGTTATAAAACACACAACAACACATATATATATAACATATATTGTTATCATCAAAATACTAACTTGAGAATATGAAAATCAACAAAATGAGTCCGTCAGGGAGTTCATTGAGCAATTCTGCAATCTAACATTGCGATGTCGAGATATGCCTTTGCCGATGCTACACCAAACTTATCGACATAATTTCATGGATCGTATAGAAGCTCATATGGGCGTTGTCACGACCTATACATGGAAGAACTTGAAAGAGCAAGCTAAAATAGCGGAGAAATCATCAGAACGCTTCAATAAATTTGAACTCCCGTACTAATTTAAAGGGTAACGATGGCAAACAAGGGCAGTCCTCCCAACCGAAATCTAAAGAGACTTTCGCAGTCGAGGTCAAGAAGCCTGACATTCAGAAGAGGGAACCAAGGAAGAACGTTCAGCGCAACTACTCCTTCAAGGATGAGCATACGGTGGCTATCTTCGATGTCTTCAATAAGGGTAATCAACTAAAGCTTCCTGAAGCTCAGCACCCTAAAAAAAATCAGAAAGACTGATGATCCTAACTACTATCTTTATCACAGAATGTTGGGACATCGATGAAGAACTGTTACATTCTTAAGGACAAGATACAGACCTTTGTCGAGTCAGGAATCCTCAAGCTCAAGCCTGAGCAAAATAAAGTCACTGTCAACATGGTGACTCTTCAATTCGACTCCATACCGAAAAATCCGGGCCCAAGACGGAGTTGTCCTCATTCCCACTCTAAGGATGGAGGTGAGCAATCATGACCAACAAAATCAGCAAAGCCAAGGCTCGGTCCCTCTTACTACAACAAGAGAAGAAATGATATGGGTGCATCCTGACCTTCTTCAAGACAAATATTGGACTCTTTTAAAATCAAAATCGAAGGGTAAATGTAAGACGAAGCCCTGTAATGTCATTTCTATGATCATAGGAGAGGAATCTCTGCAAATCTCTTCACTTATAGATTCTAAGGAAGAAAAAATTATCATGATGAGGACGAGATCCGAAAAATATTATTTGAAGAATTATGATCAGCCAGGACCCTCCAAGCAACCCGAACTGACCAAGCAAAAAGAGACTCAATTTGACAAAGCATTGCAACGTCCCTCAAATGATCCTAAAGCCCCATTCCAATACGATATCATGGCCTAGTTATCTAACATCCCGGCTCGTATAATCTTATTCAAACTTCTACGTTTGTCTAAGGAAATGAGGGAGGCTTTGAAAGAAGCTCTGAACGACAGTGAGGTGTTCCTCACCCATATGGTCGAGCCTCCTCAAGATGAAGAACATAAGCAGTACTATCAATGCCAACGACAAGCGCCTTGTATCATCTTCACTCCAGATGATATGCTCATCAAAGACCATCATCACAACCGAACCCTTTATTATACTGGGTATGTGGGATCGGCAAAGGTCGAGAGGATTCACATTGACCTAGGCTCTGCTTTGAGCATAATCTCGCAGAGACTCTCGAGCTTTCTGGGTATTCTCCTCCACAAGCTCTCAAGGACTGCTGCCACCATCTTCGGCTTCAACTCCAGCAGTAGCCTATCTCTTGAGAAGATCCGACTTAAGTGTTAGATTGGTGATTTGAAGACGAAAGTGACTTGTTATGTCATTGACGTCGAAACACCTTACAACCTGCTCCTTGGGCGACCTTGGATTCATTCCAACATTATCGTCTCATCAACGCTTCATCAATACTTCAAGTACATCAATGAGCAGAGGGTTCAACAAAAGGTTGATGCTGAAAAGCATCCCTTCAAAGGAGTGGAGAATGACTTTACCAACTCTCTCTTATATGATGATAATCATATGTTGATGTCAGTTATCTAACAGCAATTTGTGTGTGGATTATTAAGGGTGTTAGGGTCCTCAACCTTCTTCAAATGATTGGTTCTTGGGCCGAGAATCCTATCCTGCACATGAAGAATACGTAAGAGGTCGGAGATGGGATCTCCGGTGGTTCCTCCGACAGTCAAGTCAGTAGAGAGCTTGAGTGGGGAAGAAAAAGAGTCAAGTGTTTAGTTTTTGAGCAAGAAGATTGCTTACCCTAGGCAGCAGACATTAGCTACCCTTTATAGCAGATCCAAAGTGTAGATGAGTAATTTTGGTCGAGTCCAAGCAGGCGGCTCCATCGGTATCTACTTTACAGGTGTCGGCTACAGAGGGGGATGAGTCACCAGGCATTTAATGTGAGGGTGACGGAGTGCGCATAGTGCTGACGAGGTTCGATGAGTCATAAAGACTTTCTGGGCGGGAGAAATGATGACTCTGGTCATACATTTAATGTGATGGCAATCGACTATCGGCGGGGGGCCCGAGGACACAACGCCTTCCGGCTCATCTCCCTGGAGGTTAACAAGTACCGCCTTTTTAGTCAGCCTAGCAAGTTGTCAACCCAGCCTAGTGGAGCAAAGAGGAGTGGGGTCGACTTGAATGATGAGCCGAGTGAGGACACCTCTCGTCTCGATCTTCCAAGTGGGCTGATAAGTACCCGCCTTTTTAGTCACCTAGCAAGTTGTCAACCCGGCCTAGTGGAGCAAAGAGGAGTGGGGTCGACTTGAATGATGAGCCGAGTGAGGACACCTCTCGTCTCGATCTTCCAAGTGGTGATAAGTACCGCCTTTTTAGTCACCTAGCAAGTTGTCAACCCGGCCTAGTGGAGCAAAGAGGAGTGGGGTCGACTTGAATGATGAGCCGAGTGAGGACACCTCTCGTCTCGATCTTCCAAGTGGTGATAAGTACCGCCTTTTTAGTCACCTAGCAAGTTGTCAACCCGGCCTAGTGGAGCAAAGAGGAGTGGGGTCGACTTGAATGATGAGCCGAGTGAGGACACCTCTCGTCTCGATCTTCCAAGTGGTGATAAGTACCGCCTTTTTAGTCACCTAGCAAGTTGTCAACCCGGCCTAGTGGAGCAAAGAGGAGTGGGGTCGACTTGAATGATGAGCCGAGTGAGGACACCTCTCGCCTCGATCTTCCAAGTGGTGATAAGTACCGCCTTTTTAGTCACCTAGCAAGTTGTCAACCCGGCCTAGTGGAGCAAAGAGGAGTGGGGTCGACTTGAATGATGAGCCGAGTGAGGACACCTCTCGCCTCGATCTTCCAAGTGGTGATAAGTACCGCCTTTTTAGTCACCTAGCAAGTTGTCAACCCGGCCTAGTGGAGCAAAGAGGAGTGGGTCGACTTGAATGATGAGCCGAGTGAGGACACCTCTCGTCTCGATCTTCCAAGTGGTGATAAGTACCGCCTTTTTAGTCACCTAGCAAGTTGTCAACCCGGCCTAGTGGAGCAAAGAGGAGTGGGTCGACTTGAATGATGAGCCGAGTGAGGACACCTCTCGCCTCGATCTTCCAAGTGGTGATAAGTACCGCCTTTTTAGTCACCTAGCAAGTTGTCAACCCGGCCTAGTGGAGCAAAGAGGAGTGGGTCGACTTGAATGATGAGCCGAGTGAGGACACCTCTCGCCTCGATCTTCCAAGTGGTGATAAGTACCGCCTTTTTAGTCACCTAGCAAGTTGTCAACCCGGCCTAGTGGAGCAAAGAGGAGTGGGTCGACTTGAATGATGAGCCGAGTGAGGACACCTCTCGTCTCGATCTTCCAAGTGGTGATAAGTACCGCCTTTTTAGTCACCTAGCAAGTTGTCAACCCGGCCTAGTGGAGCAAAGAGGAGTGGGTCGACTTGAATGATGAGCCGAGTGAGGACACCTCTCGTCTCGATCTTCCAAGTGGTGATAAGTACCGCCTTTTTAGTCACCTAGCAAGTTGTCAACCCGGCCTAGTGGAGCAAAGAGGAGTGGGTCGACTTGAATGATGAGCCGAGTGAGGACACCTCTCGCCTCGATCTTCCAAGTGGTGATAAGTACCGCCTTTTTAGTCACCTAGCAAGTTGTCAACCCAGCCTAGTGGAGCAAAGAGGAGTGGGGTCGACTTGAATGATGAGCCGAGTGAGGACACCTCTCGTCTCGATCTTCCAAGTGGGCTGATAAGTACCCGCCTTTTTAGTCTGCCTCAAAAGTTGTTGACCCGGCCTCAAAGAGTAAAGGAGTAAGGTCGGCTCGAATGGGGAGTTTGAGTGAGAATGCGTCTTAACTCGGCCTTTCTTGGGAAAAGTTGTGTCCATGCTGTTTGAGTCATCCTAGCTAGGGCGAAGCCGATATGAGGATTAGTTAACATGGGACACGTGTCGATCTAGGAGGAGGATTAATACTTAGGTTATTTGTATGATATTACACTGGCCCCTTTCATTCGAACTCGGCAAGCTGAGTCCGAGTGAAATTGAATAGTTAACTGTTGGGATATCTGAGACGCATTTATGAGGAAAGCGACGGACCGCTATTGATGTGATGCACTGACATCACTGGAGATCGTGCGCCAGCATCGCCTCATTTCCCAAGCATAGATGGCGTATCAATCAAAGGGCAGCGCTTCGGTTCCTGAGCGGTCACTTCGACTTCCGAGGTCGATCTCAGCCGTCCATCCATAATCAAGTCGACCGCTCTGATCTCGGCACGTGCCCGCCTCTGGGCCTATATATATCAGTTTTGTTGGAGGGGCTTCTTTTACAAATTCTCTGAACTCTAATCTTTGAACCCTAGACTTCTTCATCGAGCGATTCTCGATCATTCACCGACGATCTCTGATGGCTTCTTCTGCTCCCACTATGGTCCGCAACGAGATGAGGATCAGTCTCCTAAGGAAGTTCCGCTCAAAGCTATGTGCAACGGAGCTCGAGGCCTACTATGATCGCAATGACATCCCCCGAGCATTCACATTATCGGTGTCGGAGAGGGCTCAGGCTGTGTATGACCATAGCGGGGTCATTGCTCCGGTGTATCTCTGTCAATGGAGTATAGCCTCCATCTTCCACTCTACCCTTTCCTTCGCCGTGTCTTTGAAGCTTTGGGAGTCTCGCCTTCCCAAATCAAGTCAAACTCCATCGCTATGCTGGTGGGGCTCGTGGTGATCTGCCACCGGGTTGGAGTCAACCCGACCCTTCGCATGCTCGGCCACCTTCTCAGTGTTAAAGTGGGGAAGAAGGAGGGTCACTATTACTTCAAGAACCTAGGCAACTTCAAAGTCATCTCGAACACTCCTAAGTCGAATAAAGATTGGAAGGGGAAGTTCATCGGGGTCTTTGGAGCCGACCCCGTATTGTCTTGCTCGGCTTGGCCCAAGATCAAGAAAGACGTTCTGAAGCCGGGTTTCCTCATGAGTGAGGAGAAGCAGGGGCTTGAGAAGGTTTGGTCCTATTCTGGGTCTTGAAGGATCAAGAATTTGTTCGATCCTGCAGTGTTGTGGGTGGTCGGCATCTCTAGAGTCCCGCCAACCGAAGACGATAAAGTCCGAATAGTGGTTTTTGCTTTGCCGCTGAAGGAGTCGGACGAGGCTCAGCCGGGGTCTTCAGTTAGGACCCAGAAGTGTCTGAGGTCTGAGTTGGCCCCAGCAGAGGCCGCGGAGGTGGTAGCGAATGCTGCCGAGATCGCGACCCAGTTGGCTGGGCCGTGTACTACTACTGCTCAGGCCGAGAGGTCTGAGAAGAAGAGAAGGAGGCTAGGGAAAGTAAGTGGCTGAGGTCCTTCTAGAAGTGCCGAAGTCGATCTGCTGGGTTAGGGAGCGAGCGCAGGCAGCCCACACCCGCCGCCGCCAGAAGGCAAAACCTCGCCACTCCTCTCTCTGAGGCCCACCATGTAGATCAGGCTGACATCATAATCTTAGATGAGGAGTCCCCCGCTCGAATCAGGGGGGGAATGGTTGAGTATGAGCCTGCGGAGGCCCAGGCTCGGATCGAGGAGGAGACAGCTCAGCCTCCGCCAACCGAGTCGCCCCACTAAGAGGGCAAGGAGCTGGCTACCGAAGAGCCCACCGCCGAAGAGCCTGCTGCTGAAGGTAGTGGTGGAGGTATCTGCGGCTCAGGAGGGCCTCATTGGGTGGCCCTTAACCCACCGCATTAATGAAGTGCCAGCGGATGAGTGGGAAGGGCTGAGGAGACTGATGATAGGGTCGCCCGCAGTCGGCCCTAGGCACGAGAGGGAACCGACCGAGGAGAATCGGTTCGTTCCTCGGTGGGGTCTTGATAAAAGGGGGTCCGTCTTAGAGTCCCAGATGACCCAGAGTAAGGCTGTGGTGCAGTTCTTTCTAACCAAGGACGACGAGATCCTAGCGACCATGCCCGACTGCGCTCTTCACCAGGCCTTGAAGAGTTATTTACTCCGAGGGGTCTTGGTAGAGCAGGAGCTTTTTGGGCATATCGAGCACATCCGAGAGGTCTACTTCAAGGTTTAGGAGAAGCTGGAGGACGAGAAGATTGCTCGGAAGGCCGCTGAGGTGAAACTAGCCACCCAAGAGAAGGAGTTAGCGGCCTGGAGGAGAAGCGACAGCAAATGGCAGCGAGAGATGGAGACACGGGAGGAGATGCTCAAAGGGCTGAGCGCGCATAGCAGCAAGAAGTCAGCCACAATTGAGAAGCTTAAGGAGGAGCTCGGTTATCTCAAGCATGAGCTCCATGAGCATGATGGCCAAGTGAAGTATTTGTCCGAGGAGGTCGAGGTAGAGAGGTGAGAAAGAATTGAAGCCTTCGAGCGAGCTCGGTCGGCTCGTCTGGATGTTGAGACCCTGCGAGATCAGCTGAAGGAGGAGCCTCCTAGCAGTAATTATGAGAGTGAAGGAGGCCTTCTTAATGAGAGTGCGGTTGAGTTTGGCCGCCTTCAAGATCCAGTTGATGTAGTATATCGGCCTCTGTGCATTGTCTTCCTCTTGGATCAGGACAGAGCTAATGGCTTCTTGGGAGATGGCCAAGTAGAGATATAAGGTCTCTCCTTCTTTCGATCGGCTCAACAGCAGCTTGGTGCTCAAATACCTTTTGAGGTCATTGAAGGCCTCACTACACTCAGCCGTCCAGCCAATACCTTCTTTCAGCTCCTTGCTTCCTCTCAAAGTTTTGAAGAATAGAAGTCTTCTCTCAGTAGATTTTGAAAGGAAGCGACCCGACGCCGCTATCTTGCCATTCAGCTTCTGGATGTCCTTTAACATGCGGGGTTCAGGCAGCTAATCTATGGCGGCTATCTTCTCAGCGTTGATCTTTATGCGATAGTGTCGGAGGACAGAGAAAGTTTCTTCAAGATCCAACACGTGAGACGACGCCTGCTTTGACTTCACAAGAATTTCATCTACGTATGCTTCCACATTGCGGCCGATCTAGTGCTTGAAAATCTTGTCGACCAATATCTGGTAGGTGGCCCTTGCATTCTTAAGACCGAAGGGCATTACTTTGTAACAGTAGGTTCCTTGGTCTGTAATGAATGAGGTCTTCTCATGATCATGCTCCACCATTAGGATCTGGTTGTATTCAGAGAAGGCATCCATGAAACTGAGTAGTTCATGGCTCGCGCTCTCGTCTACCAATTGGGCGACCCTTAGGAGGGGGTAGTTTTCCTTTGGGCAAGCTTTGTTCAAGTCTGTGAAGTTTATGCACATCCTCCATTTGCCAAGGGACTTCTTAACCAGCACCACATTAGATAGCCACTCCGGGTACTACACTTCTCTGATGAAGTCAGCTTTGAGCAGTCTGTCGACTTCAATTGCGGCTACCTTCTGTCTCTCGGGGCTGAGATGCCTCATCTTTTATCGAACCGGCTTGCTGTGTCGGTCGACCGAGAGCTCATGGCTCACAACTTCAGGAGGAATTCCCGGTATATCTTCAGGCCCCTAAGCAAACACATCAGCATTCTTGCGTAAGAATGTGATCACTGCTCCCCGTTGAGGCTCAATGAGGCTCGACCCGATCTTGACCTTTTTCGACCCATCTAGGTCGATCGGAACTTCTTGTAGCTCTTCCACGGGAGTCGTCTACTCCCGCTCCAACTCTTTCTCCATCTGGAGGCACGTCTTCTCAATTGGTAGGGTCTCCAGCACCCCTTTCCCTTTCATTGAGAGTAGATACCACAATCTGGCCTCTCATTGATTGCTCTTGATGATCCCGATTCCTTCAGGGGTCGAGAACTTCACCAACTGGTGGTAGGTGGATGGGACCGCCTGCAGGCTATTCAGAGAAGTTCTTCCAAGAATAACATTATAGGCGGACTTGATGTTCATCACCAAAAACTAGGTTTGGACAGTGGACTGGTGAGGGTACTTGCCGACCATTAGGGGGAGAGTGATCATCCCTTATGGTAGGAGAGAATGCCCTGTGAATCCAATGTGGGGACCTCGGCAAGGCTGCAGCTTGGACTTGTCAATACCCATTTGATTAAAGGCTTCGAGGAACAAGATATCGGTGGAACTCCCAGTATCGACCAAGATCCTCTTGACTCAAAAGCCATTAATCTTGGTCGATATAATAAGAGGGTCATCATGAGGCGTCTCGATGCTTTTCAAATCAGCATTGCTGAAGGAGGGTCATCATGAGGGTCATCATGAGGGCTGATCTGTCCTTGGCTTCTTATCACACAAGTTGACATCCAACGCTCGTCTAGCATACTTCTTCCGAGTGTTATTGGACATTCCTCCTGCTGCCGGACCATCACTAATGGTGTTGATGATGCCCCAACTGCCGGCCTCGGTAGGCTATTTTTCTGGCTATTGTTGGGGACGAGGTGATCTGGAGCGGGACCTCCTATCGGATCTCCCTAGAGCAGGTTCTCTTCTGTCCCGTTGAGAGATAAGTCTTCTCAGGAATCCTTTCTGTATCAAGTTCCCAATATCTCCCTGGAGGACTTGGTAGTCATCGGTGTGATGGTTGTGATCTCTGTGGTATTGGCAGTACTGCTTTTGGTCTCTGTACCGAGGGCCCGACTTCATGCGGGGAGGAGTGGAGTTCAAATATCCTTCCTTCTGGACCAACTATAGGGCTTGTGAGAGAGAAGTGTTGAGGGAAGTGAGGGCCGGCCTCTTGGCCGCCTCTCTCCTCTGATCACTCTTGTCAATTTTGGGGGGATCCTTCACCGTCTCCTCCTTTGCAGAGGGGTCGACCCCTGTTGTCGATGCTGCTGTCGCTATTACTGCTGTGGCTGCTACTTCTTCTGCTGCCCTAGCCACCTTCTTATAGGCTCAGACATCTTCTATATCCATGTACCCTCGTGCTCCAGCCATCAACTGTTCATAGTTGGTGACTCGATTTCTAATGAGCAACTCGGCCAGCTTGTTGCTCTCTAGCCCTGTAGAGATCGTGGCCATGGTGACCATGTTGCCAGGGTCATCAACTTCCAGCCTCTTGGCTTGGAACCTCGATCTCGTGGCCATGGTGATCATGTTTCCAGGGTCATCGACTTCCAGCCTCTTGGCTTGGAACCTCTTGAAGTAGTCCCTGAGGCTTTCTCCAGGTTCCCGCCTCATTTGTAGCAAGACAAAGGAGGGCAACTTTTATTTGGTGTAGGCCAAGAAGTGATGCACAAACTTTTGGCTGAGCTGCTCGAAGCTGTTGATGGACTTTTTGTCCAATGAGTTCCACCACAACTTGGCCCTTCCCGTCAAGGTGATACGGAAGGATCTGCAGATAATTGGCTCCAATACTTGATGCATGTTCATCAGATCATAGAAATTCTGAGCATGCTCAGCTAGATCTCCCTCGCCTTTGCACTTCTCAATATGAGGCATCTTAAATTTAGCACAAGGGGCATTCATGATCTAGTCGATGAGGGGAGTGTTCCCCCCGATGGTCTCGACGACTGTGTTGAAGGTCCGGTCATAACCAGAGCAGGGTTGGTGGCAGAAGGACCTGGAGCAGCATAGGGGTATCTGGGGCCCCTTGAAGCCGTCCATGGAGCTCGCTCATGGCCGCCATGGCCATAGCTGGGGCTTTCCCCTGTCGCCTCTACATACTGCTGGGTCTGTCAAGGTGGAGCGACAAAATAAATCGGTTGGCAGGGCGGAGGAGAGGTTTTCTCATTGAAGTCTTCCTGTGCTGGTTGTTCGGCCTGACCCGCAGGAGGGGGAGGAGGAGGAACGAATGATGGCGAAGGCTACTGAGGAGAAATCCGGCTGAGGAGCTCATTAGTGAAGGAAGCGAACTGCTGCTGGAGAGATTGAGGAATTCTCCGAGCGGACTCCTCTAACTAGCTTGAGTGACATAGCCCACGCGCAGCTCTTCAGCGGATAGATTGGAGGATCAGCCCAGATGATTAGAACCAGCCATTCTATGCAAAGAAGGATGAAAGGCCTCATGGTGGGTGCCAAACTGTTGATGTCAGTTATCTAACATCGGTTTGTGTGTGGAATATTAAGGATGTTAGGGTCCTCAACCTTCTTCAAATGACTAGTTCTTAGGCCAAGAGTCATATCCTGCACATGAAGAACACGTAAGAGGTCAGAGTTTGGATCTCCGATGGTTCCTCCGATGGTCAAGTCAGTAGAGAGCTTGAGTGGGGAAGAAAAAGAATCAAGTGTTTAGTTTTTGAGCAAGAAGATTGCTTACCCTAGGCAGCATATATCAGCTACCATTTATAGCAGATCCAAAGGGTAGATGGGTAATTTTGGCCGAGTCCAAGCAGGCGGCTCTGTCGGCATCTACTTTACAGGGGTCGGCTGCAGAGGGGGATGAGTCACCCAGGCATTTAATGTGAGGGTGACAGAGTGCTTATATTGCTAACAAGGTCTGATGAGTCATAAAGAATTTTGGGGCTGGAGAAATGATGACTCGTCTCCCTAGAGGTCGACAAGTATCGCCTTTTTAGTCGGCCTCGCAAGTTGTCAACCCAGCCTAGTGGAGCAAAGGGGAGTGGGGTCAACTCGAATGATGAGCCGAGTGAGGACGCCTCTCATCTCAATCTTGCCAGTGGGCCGATAAGTACTGCCTTTTTAGTCGGCCTCAAAAGTTGTGAACCCGGCCTCGAAGAGTAAAGGAGTAAGGTCGGCTCGAATGGGGAGTTCGAGTGAGAATGCTCTCAACTCGGCCTTTCTTGGGAAACATTGTGCCCATGCTGTTTGAGTCATCCTAGCTAGGGTGAAGCCGATTTGAGGATTAGTTAACATGGGACACGTGTCGACTCTAGGAGAAGGATTAATACTTAGGTTATTTGTATGATATAACATCATACAATCGAGATTGTTCTTCCTAATGATGAAGACGGCGGTAATGAAGCGGAGAACGAGCCAGATCCAAATGATTATCCAATCTGGGAAATGAAACCACTTGTAATTACCCTCGAAGAACTGTGTACGGACCAGTCAGCTGAAAATCAGGATGGCTGGATCTTTAATGAAGTCGAGATTATGACTACTCTTTAGACTCTGAGTATGAAAGCTCAAGAGTTGAAGCTCTGATGTCTAGGCTAGCTTTAGAATCAACTTTGTACATGCCTATAAATGAGTCTTACTTGACTCATCAGCAGCTAGGTGATTCAAAGGATTCCACCTTCACGGTCCAAGCTAAAGGAGGTACCCGAAATCCTATTGTCTTTGGAAAGGTCAAGTCATGACCACACTTATCAAGCTCGGATGAGGAAGCCAAAGGAGTTCCAGAGTTCTTCCGCTACAGCCAGCAGTCTCAGCATATAATGGCAAAAATGGGGTACGACTTCGATCTAAAATAAGGATTGAATTTCAATTAAGGACCGAGAGTTCCTCTTATTCCCTTCGTACCAGAAGGAGAGGCCTTCGATTATTATAATCGAACTAAACATGGGCTCGGGTACATTTCCCCTGAAGCAGATTTGCAAATAGGACCAGCATCTGATGATTTTCTAAGTAGCTCTTCAGACACATCTACTTAGGATTCTGACATCAGCATTGGAGTCATGTTCAGTGAATTCACGGTTAACATGGTTTTGTACAGTTTAACCATGGATCTTGATGAATTTGAAGTGTTTGAAGATCCTGAAGAGGATTCCTGGGTGAAACATCTTGGAAATTAGTGGGAGTCGAGCTTCGAAGTCAGCAAACCATCCACCGAAGATAAAGTGATCCAAGTCTACATAGGCAACGAAGCCAATCCCAAACCCATCTTCATCAGTGAGAGTTTATCACTCGCTGAGAAAGAAGAGCTCATAACTCTCCATCGAGAGTACATTAACGTCTTCACCTGGAGTTACGAAGACATGCCTAGGTTGGATCCTAATGTGGCCATACACCACCTTAACATTTACCCCAATGTTAAGCCGGTCAAGCAACAACAATGACGCTTTCATCCCGAGTTGACGGAGCGGATAGAGAAAGAAATCTGCAAACTCATCGAATACGGATTTATCCATGAAGAACAACATCCGGAATGGCTTGCCAACATCATTGTGGTAACGAAAAAGAATGACAAAATATGGATCTGTATTGACGTCAGGGATCTTAATCTTGCTTGCCCAAAAGAGAAATTTCCCCTTCCTATCAAAGATATCATGGTTGATAATACGTGTGGGTTTGAGAGGATGTCGTTCATGGATGGGTTTTCTGGGTACAATCAAATCAAGATGCATCCAAATGATCAAAGGCACACATCTTTTAGGACACCCTTGAGGGTATTCTGTTATACAGTAATGCCCTTTGGTCCAAAAAATACTGGAGCAACTTATCAACGTGCGATAAATATGATTTTTCATGAGCTTTTGCGCAAAATGATATAGTGCTACATCGATGGCCTCGCAATCAAGAGTCTTCATAAATAAGATCATGTCAATGACTTGAGAACAGTGTTCAAAATCATGAGAAAACATCAACTCAAGATGAACCTGACCAAGTTTTTCCTAGGAGTATCATTAGGAAAATTCCTAGGGTTTATAGTAACATCCAAAGGGATACACATCGACCCTAAAAAATGAAAGCTATCCAAGAGATACCACCTCCAAGAAATCTTAAAGAACTCAGAGGTTTACACGGACGATTAGCCTCCATCCGCAGGTTTATATCTAACCTGTCTGGAAAATGCCAACCCGTTCAAAGGCTGATGAAGAAGGGCATTTTATTTGTTTGGGATGACGCTTGTTAAAGAGCTTTTGATGAGATCAAGAATTATCTCACGAAGCCACCTTCCCTAGCCGCACCGGTTTCAGGTAAATCTTTCTTAATCCATGTCAGGGTGATGGATCACTCCCTCGGAGCACTTCTTGCTCAAAAGAATGATGAGGGCCATGAACAAGCTATTAATTACCTCAGCCGGACTATGATTGGTGCCGAGCATCGCTACAATCCAGTCGAAAAAGAATGTCTAGTGTTGGTTTTCGCGGTCCAAAAGATGCGACACTACCTAGCTAGTCAATCCATCCACGTCATTTTGAGAGTCAATCCTCTACGCATACTCATGAACAAACTTGGATCGCTGAACTCCAGGTTAGCCAAATAGGTAATACTGCTTTCACAGTACGATATGATATTCGTGCCACAGAAAGCAGCTAAAGGCAAGACAATAGCTGACTTTTTGGCAGATCATCCCATCACTCGAATCTTCTAAGCTCTACAAAAACATCCTAGATGAAGTCTTCGAGTCGAACATTGTCTCGGATCACCAGGTGTGGCAGCTTTACTTCGACGGCGTGTCAAGATGCAACCACAAAGGAGCAATCGTCACAGGAGTGGGGGTAGTGCTGATTGATCCCCATGGACACGTCCCCCCTCGAGCTTATTCATTGACTAAGCTATGCTCTAATAACGTGGCTGAGTATAACGCCCTCATAATTGGTCTCCAACTTTCTCAAGATATGGATATCAAATGCCTTGAAGCCTATGGCAATTCTAAATTGATCATCAACCAGATCAAAGGAGAATATGAGGTCCACCACAGTGACCTTATACCCTACAATGAAGCGGCAATGAAGCTTGCTCAGTCATTCGAAGGCTTCTACATCAGTTATGTAGCCCGCCTTGAAAAAACTTATGCAGATGCTTTGGTGTCCCTTGCAGCCACTCTTGCCTTGACTCCCAAGTCTACTAGGCACATCACAATGGCTAGCCATCAATTATGCTCTCCACAGTAAATCTTGGAAGTTAACGAAGTTCATGTCACGCCAACTCACTTCAAACCTAATGATTGGCGTTTCCCAATCATTGATTATGTCTTGTACGAAATACTATTAGATAATCCGAAGCAAGAAATCTCCATCCAAAGAAGAGCTTCACGCTTCTTCTATGATTCTGCTATGCAGACTTTATATCATCGATCATTCGACGGTGTGCTACTCCAATGCTTATCACCAATTGAAGCTCGAGAAGCACTCAAGGAAGCCCACGATGGTACATGTGGAGCTCATTAACTGGGTCCTAAACTTCAGGATCGACTTTGATGTCTGGGTTATTACTGGCTAACAATGATTGCAGATCTAATGGCTTATGCCAAGCGGTGTCAAGCGTGTCAAGTCCACACCGATTTTCCGCACCAACCTCTGGAAGAATTACATTCGACTGTTGCCTCATGGCCATTTGAAACATGGGGTATGGACGTCATCGGGCCAATTAGGCCACCATCTTCTAAAGGTCATCGTGTTATCCTGGCCATTATGAATTACGTCTCTAAATGGGCTAAAGCCATTCTCTTAAGAGATGTCAAGACATCTAATGTGGTTAGGTTCTTGAAGCATCACATTATTTACGAATTCGGTATTCGTCGAAGGATTGTTCACGACAACGGTCCGCAATTCGTCAGTCGACCGTTCTTCATATTCTGCAATAAGTTCAGAATTCAAGATGTCGCTTCTATGCCATACAACCCAGCTACTAATGGTCTAGCCGAAGCTTTCAATAAAACCATCATCAAACTTCTGAAGAAGTTCATCTCCTCCAACAAATAGGATTGGGACGAGAAACTTGGAGAGTGTCCATGGGCTTATCAAACAACAGTCTGCACTCCCACTGGCTCCACGCCCTTTTCCTTGATCTATGGATGTGAAGCTGTGATCCCTTTAAAAATTCAGTGCCGTCATTGAGAATCGCTCTCGCCGAGAAAATTATGACTGAAGAACATCATCAAAAGGGGCTCCAAGAACTAGAGGCGCTAGATGAATTGAGGCTTCAAGCTCAGCAACGAATCGAGATATGCCAGTCACGGATCTCAAGAGCCTTCAATAGGAGAGTCAAAGAATGATCCTTCAAAGAAGGCGACCTAGTCTTAGCTGTTCGTCGACCCATGGTCATGACACACAAGACTAAGGGTAAATTCAAATCCAAATGGGAAGGTCCGTTTGTAGTAGAGATAGTCTACTCAAGTGGAGCATATCACCTAATTGACCAAAATGGTAATAGGCTCATGGCGCTAATCAATAGAAAGTTTTTTAAGAATATTACCCTTAATCCTTGCCAATTTCATCTCCCTACAGAGATTCTGGTCACGTTTAAGTTTCCACCTCTGACCACAAGAATAGATTCTCAACCTCCATCCAAAATTCAATCAAAATCCCCAGCGAGTCATCAAGTTAACATCACACCTCTGCTTGACTCCAAATGCATTACCACTGTCATGTTAACATTACACCTCTGAACGGTTTACACCCTAATGATCCGATCGGTTAACATTACACCTCTGTCAGAGCATTTTGTCGACTGGTTAACAATACACCTCTGTCGGCTTGTCTTTTTGGATTCAATCGGTTAACATTACACCTCTGTCAATCTACCCTTGCCAAAAAATCGATTAGTTAACATTACACTTCCATCGATTTTCTGTCGTTAAGTTAACATTACACTTTCAAACGGTAGTCATCCTTTGGATTCCTTCAAACCCGATCGGTTAACATTACACCTCCGTCGGAAGTTCTATTTGACACGTTAACATTACACCTATGTCAAATACTCTAATACTATCATGTTAACATTACACCTCTGAATAGTACCAACTCAACCAAACTTGACACGCTAACACTACACCTATATTAGTTTGATTCTATCAATTTTCTCCCCAGCAAGGATAGCAATACGATATGTTAACATTACACCTCTATCGTACATATATGGCAAAAGTTCTTTATTATCATAAGAGCTAATATATTATAAAAAGGAGAATTCTAAAGGGAATATGGATAAAAAAGATTGAATCCGATCAATGCACTCGGCTATCTTAGTATCCCTAGCTTCAAGAGCATTTTTCTGAGCTCTTTCCCTCAGAATCCTAGGATCAATTGGAGCAGCTTGAACCCTGACAGCCTCCAGCCTAGCCGTCTCAGCCTGAAGTTGAAAAATCTTGCGATCCCACTCCTTGGCCAACTCAGACGACCTGAGTTTAAGTTCCTCCTTCTGCTGTTGAGCCGTTTCCAATCGAGTTTGAGCTGTAGCAACGGCTGTCTTGGCCTCATTGATGGCGGCTTCCCGTTCCAGAATGGCATTGGCAAGCTCAGCCTGATTACCATCAACAAGTGTAAGGCTAGCATTCAATTCCTAAAGCCTTTTATTGATCTGCTCTATCTCCTTGTGGGCAGACTCTTCAATCTCACGGCACTTCGATGAGAGATGACAGAATTCAAGGTTGGCAATACCATCAAGGTTGACCGCATAAAGCAGTTGCAACCTTTGGAATTGAAGCTCAGCCTCATCAATCATCATCTTGAATGGCTTAGTATGTTCGGCTCCCGCAATCAACATCAAAATGCCAAGTTGACTCCTCAACAAAGCAAGAGTGCGAGCAGATAAGCCTCTCTTGGCAGCCAAAGCAGATTCGTTACTTCGGTTGTATAGCTTCATCAAGCTCTCGATCAGAATTTGAATCTCTAACTCAATCAAATCATCTGAGTTTGGAGACAGTGGAATGTCGGCGCAACTTGAAGGAACCACTTCGGTGCAGACCACCAATGCATCCGTGGTTGTCGAAGAAGTGGTTAGTGGGACTTGTACTTGATCATCACCCGTTAGGAGAAATAGTGCAAGTGTAGATAACATGCTGGAAATATCCGCTATGGTAGAAGCCATAGAGGTCGCCCTAACTGACGGGGCAACAGATCTCACAACCAACACCATCGTCATTGACACGTCTGTTGGCGCAACCTCAATATCGGTAGTTGTGACCTTCGGCTTGACAAATTCATCTGCTATTCTAGTAGGATCATCTTCAAGCTGAGGCTGAGAACTCGGCGGGACTATCCTCCTGACTCCTGTTGGAATCGAAAAAACTGATGCGTCATCATCTTCCTCAGATGACTCGTGAATAATCAACGTGCGCCGCACTACAGAAACAAGCGCAGATGTAAGACTTGCCTCTACATTGGTAGTCGCACAGGCTCAACAACACCACAGGCGCTGTCAAAGTCAGTCGTTGGTGCAAGCTCATTAGCAGGAATAGATATAGGAGCCGCCTCACTCCCGATCTCTAATCTAGGTTCATTATCTGCCAAGGAGATAGACGAAGCGTTAGTTATCAAAGCAAAAAACACTATGCAAGACTGGTCAGGGAAAATCATACTTGGCACATAAGAGGAACTACCTACATCATCCTCGAAGCCTGCATCATTAGGCTCGGTAAAATAGGCATCGGTTTCAGCCTCATAATCCACCTTCTCCCTGTCATCTGAACCTTCTTGATAAAGAGGGATGGGCTCTTTACCTACATATAGGGAGTACATGTCAATCAAGTGCACCTCGAACAAATCAATGCAAAGGCATAAGTACGGTTTACCTGAGGACGCGGGAGGCTCAACTATAGGTTCCTGTGCCGGGATCACAGGAGACTCTTCCCCGATCATTCAAGAACCTCCAGGCACATGGCTTAGCTCAGGCTTTGAGGGCGCTAAACACTGCTTCTTTGAAGGTTCTTGTGGAAGATGGGCTTGCAACGGCCTCTTTCCCGACTCCCCCTTCCTCTGCCAAGTGCTCCTCGATGAACTGCGGATTCAGACGGTTCCCGAATACTGACACCAATTGGCCTTTGAGGAGAAGGTTGCTCACTTGGTACCTCCCAATCTTCATCTTTTGGCGCACCTTCCGCTAGAAAGTCTTGGAGTCCAGGAGCTCTATTCTTCGAGCCCTTTCTAGCCAATTCCTTATACTTTTGGGTGATCTACCGTAAATCGATTTTATTCACCAGAAAGTTAGAATTGGGGACAATCACACCGCTGTACCACTTGCAGAACCCTAACATCATGTAACCATTAGGTACGTGGTGGGGGAGTGCGAATCTGGTCCATGTAACTCCAGCAGCGAAATAATACCAAGCACAGGCACCGTCCACTAAGTTTCATGTGTGCAACAATCCTGTGTTTAGATTCTCGATGTAGAATTGGTCGTATCCAAACTAATGAGCGAATTGGCAAGGCAAGTACGGCTCGATATAGCACTCGGTTCCATTCAGCCTAGCGACCAAATAGCATGGCCTGATGTTGACCAGCCAGTTGAAGCATCCGCTAGTTAAGCAAGTGAATCCTGCGGCACCGGGACCATCTTCAAATTCATCTTCGGGGTTGGTACCATCAATCTCAAGAAAACAATAATAGAGGCGGTATTGATCTTTCTTCTGAAGGATCCGATGGATCCCCGCAAGATACTTGACCCTCTGAAGTAACGATATGCCATCTCCACTCGGAGCAGCAGCCGACATCAATGAGGAGCAGTGTGAAGTATACCATATCACCAGATATGTGTACGGTAACTCCACTCTAGGGTTCGGGACCCAATCTCTCAGACTATTATCCTCTTAGTTTAGGTACACAGTAGCCAGTTCTCTTAGCCCGTGATGTATGCAACTAACCATTACCGAAAGTAGGGTCAATCTATACCCGGTGGCAAGCATCACCACAGGGAATAAAACCTTGATAGAAATGCGGCCTTTTGGCCGGGAAGGCACAATGCAACCATTCAACCAGATTAAAAGGAATCCTGTAAGCAAAGCCAATTCGGATATCAGTTCCTTGGCTTGATGGTGGAAACTTTTAAATTTCTCCCCCGCATGGAACCCACATTCATCTGATTTGACAGTATGAAGCATCTGACCCTCCTTGAAAATCCAGGTCTCAACTTCAGCCTCTGTCACTGGATGGATTGAATTGACATTCCCCTTCTTACAAACATTGGGGAATAGATACTCAGCCCAAGGGACGCGAGTAACAGTGGAATTATGCCCAGCATTCGTAACAACCCTCTGGCAGACTAGGAAGTGGCAGACCAACTCCCGGAACACCTCTCTGGGATGGATGTTCTGTTTAAAAGTGTCCAACTCTGTGTTGATATGGAAGAACTCTTCATATGGATGGTCTCCCATCGGCAGTCGTGACACTTCGAACATTTCATGCAGAACGATCCTGATTTCGCCAGCCGTCAATATTATATAGCTCCAAAATGATATACAATATTGGCGCACAAATTTCCACACCGTATTTTGACGCCCTCACTCCAGAATAGAGCCCCAATCTTCTCAAGCTCTCCTCACAAGTAACGAGAGCGTAATCCACTAAACGGGTCCATCACTGAGTATCCGTTGATCTTATCCAACCAGGAAATCTGGTATCCCCAGCAGGATACTATGCATCGGTCTTTACAAGTTTATTTTTGAATATGTTCGGGACTACAAGAACTTCATTGATAGGGGCGTCCTCTTGAACAAAGATGGGACGCAGACCTATGATGTTAACCCCGAAGTCCTTCTTAACGGAAGCAACCATTGTACTTTAAAGAACCCACCTTAGGGATAATACCAGTGCTCCTTCGCCCAGTTAAATACGGAGGTACCGTTAGGATTACTGTCCCCAAATAAAAAGTGAGGCTTCCTCGATTTGTCCTCTTTGGGAATGAAGAACTTGGAATCCATGATGATCTTCCTCAGAGTTTGATAGTCCCCCAATTGGATCACGTCAATCCGTTCTTGGTTGCTACCCTCTAGGTATAGAGGGATGTGCCCGTCAAAAGCATGCCTCACTTAGGAGTCATGAGTCCCATCATGCCTGAAGTGGTTGTGACGGTTGACAGACTCTTTCAATAAGCAAACTGCACAAAAAGATGCAAAAACAAATTAGAAGACAAACATTAAAAGAAATCAACCAAGTTCTTGCACTCAGATGCGAAGCTTGCCAAGATAATCGTGGGCGAAACTCGCTCAAAAGTGAAAGTCATCACAACACTAGCATTTCAGCTAAGTGTTGACAAGATCAGCAAAGTTTGTGCTAATGGCGGCGAACTTCAACACCACAATCAAAACTGCCCAAGAAATTAAGTGGATCAGACTGGCGAACCTCGCTCAGGCAAAGATCGCTCAAATCAGACTGGCGAACCTCACTCAGGCAAATATCGCTCAAATCAGACTGTTGAACCTCCCTCAAGCGAAGGTCACTCAAATCAGATTGGTGAACCTCTCTCAGGTGAAGGTCGCTCAAACTAAATCACAACCCCCGCCCAGACGAAGTTTGCCTAGAAGCCCAACAGGCTAACGGCAATGAGTTTCGCCTGAGAAACGAAGCTCACCGCATCGAGCGCCATTGATAGCCGCTGATAGAGCTTCATTGCTGTCGACAAAAGATCATCAATGAGACCACGAGCGGTCATAAAAATTGCACCTTTAGCAGTGAATAAACTTCAAGTGCCCCGAAGTCACTATTTGAAGCCCGATTGGGATTGTGTTTTGGTAGATTCGAAGATCACTATGGTTGGGTTCGAAACTTATCCACAGCCATCTCCAACTGCGCCGGCGTATTATCAGCTCTTGGCTAGCGAGGTCCCCTAGCAGCATCTCTTCCTCTTGAGATTGCACTACGATGAGCCATTAGAGATTGGGCTTGAGATTTTTTGTGGGTTTCGAGAAAACTAGGATTTTGAGAAAGCTAGGTTTTTTGAAAATCAAAGTGAAGAAGAAAGGAGGTAAACAGTTCTATTTATAGGCTGAGCCCGAACTTCGTCGAAGATTTCACCCTGAGCTTCGCCGTGAATCTCGGCCCGAATTTTACCAAAGATTCTTGCCTTGAACTTCACCGAGAATCTCACTCTAAACAACCTTCGGGACAATTTCAGGCACAGAAATCGAGAATTTAAATTTTAAATCCTCATAGCGAGCCTCACCTAACAAACTTGCTGAGCCTCGCATAAGAGAATCGCTGAGCCTCGCTTAACCGACTTATTGAGCTTCGCCCAGCCGACTGTTACTCAAGCTAAGTGAATGAACTTCGTCCCAATCAGTTGGGTGTTGAAGTGAACTTCGCCATAATGATATGGGGAATTTTGTCAAGTCTCCAAATTGAGAAAATTCTAGCTCAATCTATTTGAGTCATTACTTGGTGAACTTCAGTTCGACTCTCGCCAACACAAGGAAGCCTGAGCTTCGCTTCCAACACAACAACTCCATGCAGAGTTTAAGTCCGCCGCAAAAGTAATGTTCATACAGATTAAGCACACAAAGATGGACAATTTCATAAAAAAGTTTATTTTTATTGATCAAAGACTCTACCACATAAAGGCGACATTCAGACTATTCAATTACAGAGATGATGGGTATTTACTGCTACTTGCTACTACCCTATACTCCTAACTATGAATAATGTGACGGCTGAGGAACATAAAGGAGCTGCACCAAGCTATAGAGCCCCTGTTCCTCCGATCTCACAGAACTTGGGGGAATAGAACTTTTCCCCATGCAGAAAAAATAGCTTCTACTTACTCCTCCATAGGCCCTATGCCAGGGGATGAGAAAGAGCTGTTAAACAAGAAGTACCCCCGTTGTTCTGAACTGGAACATGTCAAGAGGAAGAAGCACTTCTTATAAATAAAATACGGCGCCAGGCCTGGGATAGCCAAATGACATCTAATTATGTTTTAGGTTTACATTTGTGAAACCTAATCACTATTGGAGTCTTCGCTTCGGATCTCCATGGGTCCTTCTTTAGCTGGCATCTCAGCCGTCGAACAGTCTTACGCAGAGCATGGCACTCGAAGCTCCAAGCATCTCTATCGCGATTCAACTCGCCCCAAGCCTTCAACTGATTCTCGATGATCTGCTCAAGCTTGGCCTTCTCAGCTGACAGCAAATCCACCAGTCGGCGGAGTATGCAGAGTTCATCTGCTTGATTGCCCCTTGCTTGGGCAAGCTCCTGTTGGAGCTGCTTTATTTTAGCTCCTCGATTGAGGAGTATCTCCGATCTAAGCGACAAAGACTTAGACATGGAGGAGATGGAGATGAAGAATTCGGAAGGAAATAGCGCTATTTATAGCCTTTTCCAAATCCAAACTTCTAAAAAAATCACATCTTTTAAGATTTGATTGGACCGAACAAAGATGCTAAATCTTAGCCTAAAACTCGATCAAATCTACAACGGATCTCGTGAATCCTTGACCAAGAGATCTCAGCCACAGATAACAGTGTGGATTCAAAGGCATAATCTCAACGACCATCACCAGCTAGTGAACGTCGCTAATCAACAAACTTCACCCACACAGTTCAAAGTAAGGCGAATCTCACCGATATCTAGAATCAGCCGAACTTCGCTGATTTCTCAACTTCGCCCTAATATTAGGGCGAGCGAACTTCATTCTAAACACAGAATTAGACAAGTACAAGCATCATTGAGCCTTCAACACAAGTTTATAGTAAAGGAAGTCACGTTCAACAGTACACTTCTGGCAACCAAGTATATTAAAGAAAATTTTCAACCCAAACAAGACGACTCAAGCTACGTTCAATAGTACACCTCTAGCTATTACTCAAAGTATTTCAATCCCTGCTACAAGTCAAATGCAGGATCTTGAAAACTTGGGGGGGTTCTTATAGACGGTTAAAATATATTCCATCCACGCCAATGTTCAGCTTGGATCCAAGAAGTGAATGCCCATGGGCTAAACACTTCAAATGGGCCCAAACTCAAGCCCACAATAAGCTGTAGCGAAGCTTGCCTAATAGAACATGTGAACTTCACCACACAGCTCACCTCACCCTGACCCGACCGAGTCAAGAGTGGGTCAACTTCTAATTCAGACTTTAGGCCGAGTCGAAAGGCATCATTGAGTCGGCCAAGTCATGAGTTGAATTCTGCACTAAAAACAAACTCGCCAGTGAAATTCACCAACCAATTAATCAGCAAACTTTACCCACAGCTACCTACATGGGCCGCATCACCCATGATCCAGATGTGATGGCCTACCCACGTCCAAGTGAGCCTCGCCCAAACACTTTTAGCGAGCTTCGCCAATTAATGAATCAGCGAACTTCGCCAATCTGCTGTTTGAGAGCTAATGTCAAGGGGATCATTGTTCCCCCACTATCTCCTACTTTAATGGCCATTTAATCCATAATTAAAGGTCATTAACTCTCTCTCTCTCTCTCTCTTAGCCTATAAGAGGAGGAGGAGGAGATTATTCATTCGAAACAACCAAGAAAGATCACCAACAGAGAGATCGAACACCCCCCATACACGCGCGGAATCAACATTTTCTCTCTTTCTTCCTGATATTCGATTTCAAGAGAAGACTGAGCTATCTTTCAAGCAACCAAATCAGAGATTAATGGCAAGAGATTCATCATCTTAGTTGGACCGTCAATAGAGTACAAGATCGATACTCCATCGGCACGCAGAAAAGAACCCAGTCAAAATAATTTTTTCTTGTTTGTCTTTTTATTGTATTCTAAGCTAATTGCAATACAAAGACCAGAAAAAAAAAGTATCTAAATATTCACCTCTTACCTTAATGAATGCTACTTTCTTGTAATAAGGAGAAACATAGTTCTCAATATTCTTAACACCCTTCGAGAACTTACACGACACTGCATGACAACATGGTATACTAGATAACTCCCATTATCTGCATGTGCATGTCTTTGTATGCAAGTCCACCTTAAATCCATGTGATTGATCATATCGATTCTTCACCTTATAGCTTAGGTTTCTAGCAAGAGTATTCTGCCAATATACGCTAGCTGGTTTACTCTTTTCATGCTTGTCTCTAGCCGTTGGACAAAGCTCCTCATAATGCTTCTCCATGAATGCCCTTTTTGTTTGAATTCTAGACATCAGAGCCACCCTAATCTCTTCTAACATGAATATTATATGCTTATATCTTGCATTCAAGATATAAGTATTAAACATCTCTGCCATGTTGCTTTCCACCACAGCACAACATGCATTCAATTGGAAAAAGGCCTTACACCATTGATTTGGATCTTACTTTAACAAGTCAGTGTGCGCATCAATGTTCATTTACTTCAATTCATGCACGACAAATTGTACTCTTACTTTGTATAGGACTTTACAATCTTCGAGAAGACTCTCTTCAATTCAGTCCCTTTGTGGTTCTTCCACCAATTTGTATAAATGTGTCTGGCACAACATCTGTTCTCAGATAATCGTAACATGTTCTTGATAGCAATATTCAGCCCCTACAAGTACATAAAATAGAGATTCAACATCATTAAAGTCAATATAACTGTAGCAATTGCAAATAAATGTATTAAATTGAATAAAAATGAGTAAATATCTAAAAAATTGGATGAAATTTCATACCTTTTGTTGAACAGTCATGAGTGTTGTTAAACAATAAAATATTGTAGATTCTCATTCATCTTTCAAAAGCTACAACTACTCCTTTATATAGAGATACAATAATAATAAGTTTATTGTGTAGTCAATGTGGGACTAAACACAATTACCTAATCATAATTATTCTCTTAGTTACATCCTACTATCTCTCAATTACCAAGTCTCTAATTTATACTCCTAATATATGATTCCTAATATAAGCTGTAACATTATAGATCTTCATAATATATTTGTTAACACTCCCCCTCAAGCTGGAGCATGTATATCATTCATATCCGGCTTGTTACAATTAAGATATACTCATTTCAATTTGTGACACGACTTAAAAGGCTAAAATCTTCTATATGACCTTCTCATCATAGTTGTGTTCATCTTTTAGTCTTCTATTTGAATGTCTTTCACCATGAACAACCTCAACCAAAATCACCAAATGCGATACCTCGATCTTCTTCACAGATCAACCAGGGAACTACCAAACAAACGATCCTCATTAGGGACCCACCAAGAAACGATCATCTCTAGGGATCCACCAGACAAACGATCCTCTTCATGGATCAACCAAACAAACGATCCTCTTCAGGATCTAACAAATAAATGATCCTTCTTTATGGATCTGCCAAACAAATGATCCCTCTATAGGGATCCACCAAATAAATGAAGCCGAGAAAATAACCTTCATCAAACTAAACTCCAAACCAAATCTTGATTCAATCAAAAAAAAAATTGGTAGCCAATGGTGGTCAAGTTTTCTAGAATACAAGCGGTGGTGGTGGTGGTATCAACAAGTAGAGTAAGCAATGAACAAAGAGAAATCGAGGCAGCACAGGTAGTGATAAGAATATATACATCGAGGATGACTACTACTACCAATAATGGCAATCCCGATCATCATCAAGGTCATCGAAAGCAAGACGAACAAGAATCTCGCATCAGGCATCGCTCATGGTAAATAGTCAGAGACAACGTTCCGATGAGCGATTACGCGATACTATTTACAATGAACATGCCCTGTTCACGGTGACCAGTCACAGGAAAAAAAGGAGGTTGTAAAGCAGAGGGAGGAGTTTGATGGTGAGGAATTAGGGGGCTAGGGTTTTGTGAGGATCTAGGGTTTTGTGGAGGCTAAGGTTTACATGGCTCTGATACCATGTTAAATAATAAAATATTATAGATTCTTATTTATCTTTCAAAAGCTACAACTACTCCCATTTATATAGGGATACAATAAAAAGAAGTTTATTATGCAGTCAATATGGGACTAAATATAATTACCTAATCACATTTATTCTCTTAATTACATTCCTAATATCTCTCAATCACCAAATCTCTAATTTATACTCCTAATATATTATTCATAATATAACTATAATATTATAGATCTCTATAAGATATTCCTTAACAAGTGTCAAATTTACTCCCTCCCGAAGTTGGAGGTCTGATCATCACATTTTATTGCACTTTTACACCCTCATTATCTATTTTATTTGAATAAATATATATGTTAATAATAATTTTTATCTTAATTTACAGGTAATATAGAATTATTGAATAAGAGCTCAAATGAAGATTATTTCGAGCCCAAAAGATCTCTAATGAAGCCCAAAATGCCTAAATCTAAAGCTCACGACTAAGTTTAGAAGCAAAATCTCAGCACTTATCACTTTCTTGGTCAGAATTATTAATAATTTGGCCTACAATTGAGAATTAAATTAAATATAAAAAAATAAAATAAAGTCAAATTTGTGCTCAGGATGGTCAACCGCAAAGAAAAGACGATATCTCCCAATCCGGAAAGCAGAATTTAATATATTATATATAAAAATCACCTATCTCGATGAGATAGAGTCATCCAAATTAGCAGATTTTAAAATTTTCATTAGTAGCAGCGGGTTATGATAGAAATCCGAATTTAATTGATATATACTCAATTATTTAAAGGCTAAGCTAAATTCTAAGAAACCCAAGAGCATTTAAGAGAAACCCAAGAGTATTAAATAAATTAAATACAAAAGAAATAAATTTTACAAAGTCCATATCTTAAGTATTGAATTAATGGTATAGATTATTTTGAGAGATCATATGGTTATGAGGGTTGCTTGGGGCCTAAGCCAAATCCTATGGTTGTGAGGGTTACTTGGGAGCCAAGACAAATCTAAAGGTTACGAGAGATTCTTATTATCTATAAATAGAGGGGTAGAGTGAGAGCTTGAAAGTATGAAAAATTTTATAAAAACTTTATTTGGAGAGGAGGGTTACTCTTAATTGAGAAGACCTTCCAAAATTATAAACTTTATTTGCATTTAATAAAAAAAATTTGTCTCTTCATATTTTTCTTTCCTTCTCTTTATTTATTGATGAAGATGAAGATGAAGATAGGAGATTTGCCTTCAAGGGGCTAGAACCCTCTTGTAATGTAAGTTTTTCTTTTTATTTTATTTTCTTGTTTTAGATATTCATGTTTTAGTATTTTCTTTTCTTTTCTTTTAATAGATTAGATTTATTTAGATGCCTTGTAGGGTAGGTTTACTTTCATATCTTTATTTTATATTATTTTCTTGTATTTTTATTTTGTAGTATAGATTTATTTTCTTGCATAGTTTAGATTTTCTTTTATGTTCTTTTATTTTTATAATTTAGATTTATATTTATGTTCATAGTTTAGATCTTTATTTCTTTATTCTTTTTTTTTAATTAGTTTTATTTTTCTTTCTTTCATACTCTCTAGTTTATATTTTATTTTATTTTTAATTTCAATAATGTGGAACTAAAATCTTGTAGGATTTCTAGAGTTGCATGAAACTAGTTTGATTTCTTTTATAATTTGTGAATTGCTCTCTTGTGCTTAAAATGATCATATTTAGGATAATTAACTAGAGAACTAATTGGTAGAAGAAGAATTTGATAATCTATGCTTATCTTGAGTGGTTTGATAGGTTATGTTTATGAAATATTCTAGAATTAATATCTAGCTGTTGTTCTTGTCATGAATGTTAATTTTACTTGGATGATAATTTAATAGATTATACTTTCCTTTAGTGGTTTGATAGTCTATGCTTAATAAATCTAAAGTAAAATATGATAAAAGAGAATAATTCATATATTCTAAGTGAAATTGACTAGTGGATTCAATTCTAGATTCCTCATTTCTCTAATTGAATCTCTCATCTTTTACTTTTGTGATTTTCCTCTTTATTCTTGATTTTCCTTTATTTATTTTATTTTCCTCTAATTTCTTCTCCCTCTTAATCTAGTTTTGTTTTATTTACATATAAGCACACTCACTCTCTTTATCTCTCCACAATTGTCAATCTTAATTGTCCACACAACACACAACTTAGAAACCAATTTGGATTATTTCCTACAACACCTTCCTCGAGGGATCGACATCCTTTATACTATAACTTGATAGTTGTGTACCTGTAACTTTATTTTATTTACCCCCTATCAAGGTCATTCTTGAGATGCCCCAAAACTCATGACCAAGATTCCTCCCTTTCCACCTCCACAACTACCCAAGCAACTGGGAACATATAATTATTTCCATCCCTGCTACTGCATACAATAACTCACATTTGCAAATTTCCTTGAAAAAATAATCATCCAATCTAAGAATTGGCCTACATCCAGCCATCCATCCCTTCTTGAGTGCATCTAAACATATATATAACATTTGGAACCTAGGTGGAAAGCTATTGGTTGGTTTCAAATACATCGTGTTGCCTACGTTGGTTCTCAACACCTTAGCATAGCTTGGCATAGTGCTCAATCATTTTCTGCCTGGTTTCACCCAATGCTAATTGTCGTGCCCTTGCTGCTGTAGCTCAAGAAATGTGTAACTTGTACTTTTCAAGAACATCAGTCATGAACTCTGTAACCAACCACTTAGAATTATCTCTAATCTTCTTTCCATGTGTCTTTGCAAGCCACTTACTAGTCAATTGCTTAGTTTTATATATAAGAGAATATTGATGCACTGCGCGTAGAGCCTTAATTTGCCATGTCTTTTGCAACTGCATTAGACTACACGTAATTCTCAATGAACATTTTCCTTCACTGTTGCACTTGGCAACGACTCTGTCATGATCATTTTTCATCTTCTTGATGTTAAAACCTATAAAAATTGAGTTGAATACTAATAAGAAAAACTAATAGAAAATTTGAAATTTGAATTAAAACACAAACTACTGCTGAAAATTACAGTGTCCAGGTCCTGAAACACAATGTTTCTAGTCCTGAAATGAGCGTTTTAGGACCAAAAATGCTATTGTTGCTGCACTACTGCTTTCTCTACAGCGTTATAGGATCTGAAATGTTATTGGTGCTGTCGCATTGTTGTTGCTCCTAAAATGCTGTAGAGAAATACTGCTGCCACAGCATCCCTACAGCGTTTCAGGTCCTAAAATGCTGTAGCAACAATAACACTATAGCAACAGCTGGAGTTGCTGTAACTCTAGCCGTTGCTGCTCTGGCTGCTGCAGAAGCAACTGCAGCTGCTTTTCAGAACATGGAAAGCTTCTGCTGCAGCATTTTGGGTCCTGAAACGCTGCTGCTTCTGCTGCATTTCACATCATCTGAATTACCACGGTACCATTTCGTGTGATATGAAACACTGCAGGTCAGCTTTTCAGAACCAGTATGCATATAAAATATGGACTTGAATGTGATTTAGTTAAAACCTGCCGCAATTGAGTAGTTTTGCAAAGCATCAAGAAACTCCACTTTATTTGCAAACCTCTATCCATCTACAAATTGAACGTTGTGCATGTCACGTTAGGATTAAATTCAGGCCACCTCTTCTGTTGCCTAACTTCTCCCTCTTCTTCACTTGATTCATTATTTATAGGACTATCAGACTTATCATATTCACTTTGGTAATCCTCAACTTGGGGTTGAAAGCTTTGCATTATGTTTATAGTTGGAGCATGGACCTTATTGCAGTTTTCACCTGGTGCCCCCATCAATTATTGCATTCATATTTTTTCCACTTTCTGCTTCCCTATTTTTCTTCTTAAATGCCCTCACATTCCTCCTAACTTCCACTACTTCATCATCATCATATTCAATAACATCATCATCACCATCATTACCATAATCACTTGACTCATATTGCCCGTATCCTTCTACTTTATAATCTCTATCTTTATTTTCATAATTATCATCATTGTTCTGTTCAATGCAAATCCCATAAGAAAAATCATCACTAGTGATCTCATTATTTCCCAAATTATCAACACAAACATTCTTGTCACTAGGTTCCGTATAACTAAAATCATGCTCTATGTAAATATCGATGCTATCATACTTGACATACTTTTCTAACATTCTATTCATCTTCATCATTAGCAATCAATTGGGATTTAGTTTGAAACAAAAATCCAGGGTCTTGATACCAAAGGTGTTCAATGGTTTTATGCCCTAGACTAAGAGCCAAAGTCATCACTTTGTCATATGTTATCTCACCAATCTTTAAACCCTCAAAATTTATAATATCTCCATCACAGTAATGTGTGGAAGCATATGTGATCCAAATGAACCAGTATGACGAACCTTAACAATTATGTATCTGCACAGAAAAATGCAAACACGTTAATAAGTAACAAAAAATAAATCGAGATTAAACTAAAACTAATTTTGTATAGCTAGAACTATAGACTGACAGAGATTGATATTGCTCGTGTATTATCGAAATAAAGTTGATCCTAGATCTGAGACTCTACCAAAAAGATCAGTAGAATTGGTCATACAAGTGTCCATTATATTTAAATAAGAATGTTCTCTTATAAAATAATTTTTCTTAGAGAAATGCTATTAATATAATAGATGATACTATGATATCATGTTTACAAATCTGGATAGATAGTGCCCTTTCCAGATTCATACCAACCTCGAGTAGGGATGGGCATGGGCGGTGGTTCAGGGCAGTGACTCATACCCAGGTTTAGGGCGGTCGGGTGACGGGCGCCCAGGGTCAGTGGGCCATGCCTACTTCTCTGATCCTGGGTCTAGAATTAGACCCAACCCCACCCACGACCCGCCTAGGGGCTAGCAGGGTCGGGCCCGACCCACGGGTCGTGGGTCAGCCCGTGGGTTTTTTTAACTTTTTTCTATTTTTTTCGTTTCTACACTATGTTAACTTTGTATTTGTATCTATTAAATTTTATTTAGATTATTTTTTTCCTATTTCACTCTTTATTTAAAATTTTATATATATATATATATATATATATATATATATATATATATATATATATATATATATATATATATATATATATATATATATATATATATATATATATATATATATATATATATATATTGTTGGAAAAATAGCATTTTGGTGAATGGGAAAAATAGTTCCCAAAGGGGCCAAGAACAAATGGGAAGTTTAGTCCCACATTGGGTAGAGAAAAGAATGAGAATGGGTTTATAAGTGAAAGCCCAATAATAGGAGTTAAGCTCTTATTGGGGACATTGTGCCTCGCGCGCCCGCGGGGTGCAAATCCCAGAATCTGAACTAACCCGATTAGCCTGAACTTGTGTGCAGGCGCGCGACCTGCGGACACGAATGTCGCACCAAATCTCAGGGGCTTAGAACAAGCTATCTTTTGCCTTCAGAGATGATTTTTTGTTCTTGGCGCAATCGGGTCGGGTTCGGGTTCAGCTTTGCCCACGAGAAAATTTCGGGCGGTTACAGATTTGCCGATCACGCCAATTGCGGCGGTTACAAAATTTTCTCTGCGTAACCTACGAACGTTACGTCTCCATCTCCGCCGAAATTTTCTACGAGCCCGTTCTTCACCACGCTATAAATACCGCAGTCCTTCAAGCTTCAAAAACACACCAGAAGCAATCTCTCTCCCCTTCGCTCTTTGGCTATCTTCCTCCGCTTCAACTTCTCCGGTTCTCCTCTTCGTGTTCGGTTCGCCTGACAAAGAGGCAGTCTTTGGCGCCTTGCGAGCTCGTTGTATCCTGGGAGGCAGACGTCCAAGCTAGTTTTCGAGCACTCCGAAGGGGACGAATCTGCTTTAAGGAGACAGTGTTCCACTGGCCTCGAGCTTCATCTTCTTTGCAATTATAAAGTTGTCGTCGTTTATATATATATGTTTATCTTTTCTCCATTGTAATTCTTTCATAAATTTTCTTGTATAGCCAATTCTAATTTGGATCGTTTATGAAACAATCTTAAAGCAGATCCGAGTTCAGTTGCGATGACTTCCTCCAATGAAGATTTGGCTGCCGGAAATGGATCCGCACAAGATGCCGCTGCCGCAATGCAAGTGGCCGTCCCGGTTAGTGGGCCGACGGTTTCCGTCAACCACAGTGAGAAACCGGAGAAGTTCAATGGTTTGAACTTCAAGAGATGGCGACAAAGATGTTGTTTTATCTCACCACGTTGAACCTTGCGAGGTTTTAGCGGAGGATGCTCGGTGATGCACGAGGGCAAAGCGGATCGCGCAAGTGATTAAGCGCCATCGAAGCTTGGAAACACTCCGACTTTTTGTGCAAGAACTATATAATGAATAGTCTGCACGATTCGTTGTATGGGGTGTATGCTGTGTACAAGACAGCTAAACAGTTGTGGGAATCCCTGGATAAGAAGTATAAGACTGAAGACGCTGGGGCAAAGAAATTTGTCGTCGGCCGCTTCCTAGACTTCAAGATGATGGATTCGAAGACTGTGATGAATCAGGTGCAGGAACTTCAAGTGATCTTGCATGAAATCCAAGCGAAGGAATGGTCTTGGCGAGACCTTCCAAGTGGCTGCGGTGATCGAGAAGCTACCTCCCGGATGGAAGGACTTCAAGAATTACCTCAAACACAAGCGCAAGGAGATGAATATGGAGGAGCTCATTGTTCGACTCCGAATTGAGGAGGAGAACCGAGGCTCCGAGCGCAAAGCATCCGGGCCTTTGACAGCAAAGGCAAATGTTGTGGAGCACAAAAGAGAAAACAACAAGGGCAAGAAGGCAAATCTGAAGCTTGGGACCAAAGGAGGAGTCGCCAAGAAGAAGTTTGCAGGAAGTTGCTTCAATTGTGGCAAACTGGGCCACAAGTCCACTGAATGCAGGCACCCAAAGAAGAAAGAAGCCAACATGGTTGATAACGTGGGTGATAATGATCTGATCGCGGTGGTCTCTGAGGTGAACATGGTGGGGTCCAACCCAATGGAGTGGTACCTTGACACTGGTGCTACAAGACATGTCTGCACAAATAAGGACCTGTTCTCCACATTCTCACCGACTGAAGGAGAGAAGATCTATATGGGGAACTCTGCCTCTTCAGCTATAGAAGGCAAAGGAAAGGTGTTGCTCAAGATGACTTCTGGCAAGACTGTGACCACGGCCGATGTCTTGTTCGTGCGGATATCCGCAAGAATCGGTGTGCGGTCATTGCTCAACAAACATGGCTTCCGCATGGTTATTGAATCTGACAAAGTTATTCTGTCAAAGAATGGGGTGTATGTGGGAAGGGGATATGCCACTAATGGCCTTTTCAAATTGAATGTAATGGCTATTAAGAATAATGGAAATGACTCTACTTCTGCTTATTTGCTTGAGTGTTCAAATTTGTGGCATGGTAGACTAGGTCATGTTAATTATGACACATTACGTAGATTAATTAACTTGGACCATATTCCTTCTTTCCAAATTGATTCAAAATATAAATGCGAAATATGTGTTGAAGCAAAATTAACAAGGTCATCGTTTCAAACTATAGAGAGAAACACTGAACCACTTGAATTGATTCATAGTGATGTGTGCGATCTAAAGTTTGTTCAAACTAGAGGTGGTAATAAATATTTTATTACCTTTATTGATGATTGCACAAAATACTGTTATGTGTATTTGCTAAAGAGCAAAGATGAAGCCTTAGAAATTTATTCTCTACAAGAATGAAGTTGAGAATCAACTCAACAAGAAAATAAAAAGATTGAGAAGTGATAGAGGTGGCGAGTATGAAACACCAATTGGTGAATTACGTACCTGACGAATAATACATGAAATAGCGCACCTACTCACCTCAATCAAATGGTGTTCTTGAGCGTAAAATCGCACCTTAAAGGAAATGATGAATGCGATGTTGTTAAGTTCGAGATTACCTCAAAACATGTGGGGTGAAGCTATTTTGTCAAGCAATTACCTTCTAAATAGGGTACCCGAAGAAACAAGAAAAACTCCATACGAGTTGTGGAAAGATAGGAGACCATCCTACAAATACTTGCGAGTGTGGGGTGTCTTGCAAAAGTAGCGGTTCCAACACCAAAGAGAACAAAAATAGGTCCTAAGGCGATTGGATTTGTATTTTTATAGGCTATGCACATAATAGTAGCGCTATCGGTTCCTTGTGTATAATTCTCAAATCCCGGATATACACAAGAACACGATAATGGAATCAAGGAATGCATCGTTCTTTGAAAATATATTTCCTTGTAAATCCAGTGATGGATCAGGTCCATCAAAACGAACAAATGATGCTATGAATCAAGATGATGAAAATCATGATTCGGTTCAAGAAACAGAACCGAGGCGTAGCAAAAGGGCAAGAGTAGAAAGATCATTTGGAGATGATTTTCTAACTTATTTGTTAGAAAAGGAACCCCAAACTTATACTGAGGCTATAAGTTCTTCGGAGGGACCTCTTTGGAAAGAAGCAATCAATAGTGAAATTGATTCAATTCTGCAAAATCACACGTGGGAATTGGTTGATCTTCCTTCTGGTTGTAAACCTTTAGGATCTAAATGGATCTTCAAGAGGAAGATGAAACCCGACGGTTCAATCGATAAATATAAAGCCAGACTTGTAATCAAAGGATACAAGCAACGAGAAGGCCTAGATTATTTTGACACTTATTCTCCTGTGACGAGAATAAATTCAATTAGAATGATTCTTGCAATCGCGGCCTTGAGAAACTTGGAAGTACATCAAATGGATGTAAAAACGGCTTTCTTAAACGGAGATTTAGATGAAGAAATCTACATGGAACAGCCCGAGGGCTTCTTGGTTTCAGGAAAAGAAAAGAAAGTCTGTAAATTAGTAAAGTCCTTGTATGGTCTAAAACAAGCCCCAAAGAAGTGGCATGAAAAGTTTGACCATACAATGATTGTGAATGGATACAAAATCAATGAGTGTGATAAGTGTGTATACACTAAAGAAACCGAGAAAGGCTATGTCATTTTGTGCCTTTATGTGGATGACATACTCATTGTTGGCGATAATGACAAAATTGTCAAATCTACCAAAGACATGTTAAACTCAAAATTTAACATGAAAGATATGGGACACTGATGTGATTTTAGGAATTAAGGTCACTAGAGCAGTAGAGAGCATCACTTTGAGTCAATCTCATTATGTGGACAAGATCCTTGAAAGATTCAATAAGGATGACTCGAATTGCTAGAACTCCATTAGACACTAATCTCCATCTAGCGAAGAATAGAGGAGATAGTATTTCTCAAGTGGAATACTAGAATTATTGGAAGTTTAATGTACTTAATGAGTTGTACTAGACACGATATCGCATTTACGGTTAGTAAACTCAATGATTCTGAGTAATCCAGTCTTTGTTCATTGGAAAGCAATCGTGAGGGTATTACGGTACCTACGATATACTCGGAGTTACGCACTTCATTATGCAAGATATCCAGCAGTTATAGAAGGGTATAGTGATGCAAACTGGATATCTGATATGAAAGACACAAAGTCCACTAGTGGATATGTGTTTACACCGGCTAGTCTTTGCGGTATCTGGAAGTCCTCAAAACAAACTGTTATAGCCGGGTCCACAATGGAATCAGAATTCATTGCTTTGGATAAGTGTGGAGAAGAAGCTGAATGGCTGCGTCAATTTCTAGAGGACATTCCAAAATGGGAGAAACCTGTGCCACCAATATGCATTCATTGTGATAGTCAATCAGCAATTGGGCGAGCACAGAGTGCTATGTATAATGGTAAGTCTAGACATATCGTCGTGAACCTATACCATTAGACAATTACTCTCAACCGAGTTATCACTATAGACTATGTGAAGTCACGGATAACATAGCGGATCCGCTAACCAAAGGGTTAAACAGAGAATTAGTTGAGAAGATGGCAAAAGGAATGGGCTTAAAGCCAATGAAGGAATAAAGTTCTCATAAAGGAAAACCATACCTATTTGACTGGAGATCCCAAGATTTAGGTTCAAATGGACAACCTAGTTATGAAAACTTAATGTAGTCACTATAGACCCATTCCTATAAAAGTGACATTGAGCGATCGGGGTAGCAATATGTTGCTTTAATGATTTTACTTAAGAATTAAGTAAATCACCTATGCAAGAGTGAAGTGGGGCGCTTAAACAAGAGAATTGTGGGGCTTAATTCTCTTGAAACTCTCATGAGAACAGGTTGATGTCCATGGCCAAACCGGACATAATCATGAGAACGAACATTGAGATAATGATTCTTGTGTGAAATATATGGTTCATTTACAAGGAAAAGCAGGACAGTTCAAGGACATTATGTCTACTGGACAGCTAGTAAAGTAAGTATATTTCACGATGGAAGGTTCAAAGGGTAACACCTACCTATCCTATCACGGGAATCATGGGAGAACTTTCTAGTCGAGTCAAATCAAATAACCTTTTTTCCATTCATGTGGGGGATTGTTGGAAAAATAGCATTTTGGTGAATGGGAAAAATAGTTCCCAAAGGGGCCAAGAACAAATGGGAAGTTTAGTCCCACATTGGGTAGAGAAAAGAATGAGAATGGGTTTATAAGTGAAAGCCCAATAATAGGAGTTAAGCTCTTATTGGGGACATTGTGCCTCAGCGCCAGCGGTGCAAATCCCGAATCTGAACTAACCCGATTAGCTTTGAACTTGTGTGCGGTAGCGACCTGCGGACACGAATGTCGCACCAAATCTCGAGGGCTTAGAACAAGCTATCTTTTGCCTTGAGATGATTTTTGTTCTTGGCGCAATCGGGTCGGGTTCGGGTTCGGCTTGCCCACGAAAATTTCGGTGATTCTGATTTGCCGATCACGCCAATTGCGGGCGGTTACAAAATTTTGTATGCATTATGCGCGTGGGCGGTTACAAAATTTTCTGCGTGATTCGTCTCCATCTCCGCGAAATTTTCACGAGCCCGTTCTTCACCACGCTATAAATACCGCGATCCTTCAAGCTTCAAAACACACGAAGCAATCTCTCTCCCCTTCGCTCTTTGGCTATCTTCCTCCGCTTCAACTTCTCGGTTCTCCTCTTAGGTGTTGGTTCGCACGCGGCAAGGGCAGTCTTTGTTGCCAGCTCGTTATCTGGGAGGCGGGCGTCCAAGCTAGTTTTCGAGCACTCAGAGGGGCGAATCTGCTTTAAGGAGGCGGTGTTCCAGCGGCCTCGAGCTTCATCTTCTTTGCAATTATAAAGTTGTCGTCGTTTATATATATATGTTTATCTTTTCTCCATTGTAATTCTTTCATAAATTTTCTTGTATAGCCAATTCTAATTTGGATCGTTTCTGAAACATATATATATATATATATATATATATATATATATAGAGAGAGAGAGAGAGAGAGAGAGAGACTCTTGTAAACTTAAGTGGACTGAGTGCTTGATCCACCAAAGTTTTTAACCGTTAGATCGTGAATCTTGATAAAGATCTTGATCAAAATAAAGATACTTATTTATTACAAAAGGGTATAATGGGAAACAAAATAAGCAATTAATGCTCCTCCTCCTCCATGTTTTTTAGGCAACAGAGAGAAAGAAACAAAAGGTCGCGTTCCGGCTTCACCATGGCGAGCGCCTCAATTCAACTTAATTATTGTTCGCATCAACCTTATCTACTGCAACATAAAGAAGAAAAAGGTTTAGCTTTCTTTTTCTTAGGGCAACATAAAGACAAAAAAAATCAATGATTACAATGGTTTGAATTTGATTCACCGCCATGCACGCTTCAACCCGGGGTCATGGCCAACTCCGTGCTTCAAACCGACATCACACCCAACTCCATACAATCTCCTCTTCTCATTGCCGCGTGCATCTCCTGTTCCCTCTATCGCGAGCCCTTCGAAGCTCGACTTTGGCGACTATCACGACCATCAAGAGCCTCAGTTCTAATCCAGACAATTAACTTATGATGTATTGTATTTGTGTATCCTTATGAATTTTACATTCATTGTAATTGCTTATCTATGAATGAAGTCGGAACGAGGGTCTCTTATTTTTTCTCTCCATATTAATTAACTTTGGGTTTCCTTTTTATTAATTCCAAGAATACCCTTTTGTAATAAATAAGTATCTTTATTTTGATCAAGATCTTTATCAAGATTCATGATCCAATGGTTAAAACTTTAGTGGACTGAGCACTCAGTCCACTTAAGTTACAAGAGTCTTTCTATATATATATATTAGTCGCGACCATCAAGAGCCTCAGTTCTAATCGGACAATTAACTTATGATGTATTGTATTTGTGTATCCTTATGAATTTTACATTCATTGTAATTGCTTATCTATGAATCAAGTCGAACGAGGGTCTCTTATTTTTTCTCTCTCCATATTAATTAACTTTGGGTTTCCTTTTTATTAATTCCAAGAATACCCTTTTGTAATAAATAAGTATCTTTATTTTGATCAAGATCTTTATCAAGATTCATGATCCAATGGTTAAAACTTTAGTGGACTGAGCACTCAGTCCACTTAAGTTTACAAGAGTCTTTCTATATATATATATATATATATATATATATATATATATATATATATATATATATATATATATATATATATATATATATATATATATATATATATATATATATATATATATATATATATATATATATATATATATATACATATATATATATATACATATATATATACATATATATGTATATATACATATACATATATATATATATATGTATATATATATATATATGTATATATATATATACATATATATATATATACATGTATATATATATACATGTATATATATATATATATACATGTATATATATATATATACATGTATATATATATATATATACATATATATATATATATACATATATATATATATATATATATATATATATATATATATATATATATATATATATATATATATATATATATATATATGTATATATATATATATATGTATATATGTATATATACATATATATATATATAGAGAGAGAGAGAGAGAGAGAGACTCTTGTAAACTTAAGTGGACTGAGTGCTTGATCCACCAAAGTTTTAACCGTTAGATCGTGAATCTTGATAAAGATCTTGATCAAAATAAAGATACTTATTTATTACAAAAGGGTATAATGGGAAACAAAATAAGCAATTAATGCTCCTCCTCCTCCATGTTTTTTAGGCAACAGAGAGAAAGAAACAAAAGGTCGCGTTCCGGCTTCACCATGGCGAGCGCCTCAATTCAACTTAATTATTGTTCGCATCAACCTTATCTACTGCAACATAAAGAAGAAAAAGGTTTAGCTTTCTTTTCTTAGGGCAACATAAAGACAAAAAAAATCAATGATTACAATGGTTTGAATTTGATTCACCGCCATGCACG